>RXON01000208.1:0-95868 GCA_009667805.1 Leptobrachium leishanense
CCCCATTTCACAAGTAGATTACGAGGCAGGCGCTGAGTCCAGCAGCCTTCCCAGTAATTGCCACTAGCCCCCAGTATACTCGTGGCAGCTCTAATGCGCCGTCGCGAGCATCCCCTCCTGATGTCCCTAGGACTCCATGGAGGCTTTTGCAACTGGGTCACATGACCTGCAGGATATCGCCTCTCGTGTGGGTACCCTTGAGAAAGGCCTTTGTCCGAAACATTGGGACGTCTGGTCTCTGCTGGTTTGTCTCACTAAGGGATTTCCCCTTTTCTTGTATATGATTTGTTATGGTTTGCTTTATATAGCTTTTTGAGATTTGTTTCAGGACGTACCAATTAATCTCATGGGTGTTTGGCTATTGTTTCATGCTTGCCTGGACTATATTGTCATACACTGGATATTGAACTGAGTTGGTTTGGTACTTGTGTCTAGAATTTTTCTGGTTTGACTATTTTGACCTATAATTTTACATCATCCTGGCTTTCATCTCTCTCTGAATAACCCTGATAGTTTCTCAGTTTTGGCCAACATTGCTTATTTTCCTGAAAAATGCAGTAACGTGTTCTCCATTTGTGATTTATTTTCTTTTTTTGCACAAATTAGACCATAGAATTTATAAGCATTTGGTTTGGATGAATAAATCTACATGCGGTGTAGTTTTGAAATCTGAACAGATATGTGTGAGAAAGGATTTTACCAGGAAGGATACATTGAGATTTCTCTCTTTTTCCAGTATGTCCTCGGTGGCGAGTATGTACCGTTAGGTGTCTTGACCAAGGACAATTAGGCTAGGGTCAGACGAGCGCATTTTGTACGGACTGTGCGTCCGTGCAGTACGGACGTACTTACTGACTGACAACAAGGTAGTGGCCACACAGTCCGTTTTTTTCACTGACGTATTTTTTGACTGAATAAGGCTAGGGTCAGACGAAAGCAGTTTTAACGTGCGTTTAGACGCACGAAATCACGGCCGTTCTAGCAGCAAATGACGTCCAATGCCGGGGAACACACGAAGTACGGCCCCACGAATGTTCGTCCGCGCAACGCAAGTGGCAAACGAACGCATTTTTTCTAGAACGTCAAACCTCTAGTACGGACGTACAGAGTGCGCTGCGTCCGCTAGAGGCGTGTGTGCGTGATTGGGAGACGTCAGACGCTGCTAATGTCCGGCCAACATAACGTCCAGACACAAAAAGTGTTTTATTGATGATCCGTACAAAATCACGGACGAAAAGGCGCATCGTATGACCGCTATCGCGTATTCAGTGAAAAAATGCGTCCATTCGTTCGAACGCAGTTTTTCACAGACAACGCGAAAAATGCGTTAGTCTGACCCTAGCCGTAGCAGGGAAAATAAATTACAATGAAAAAACATTCTGTCCGTCAAAAATGCTGGACGTATAAATGCAGTCTGTCTGACCACGTTCCATCACTCACACACAAAGCTATGCAGACGTTGTGGACGTGGCGCACTCCGCACGTCCGTTCTAGCAGTATTACGTTCTTGCCTAACCTGCGTCCGTTTGCAGCGTCCGTCAGCCCCCGCACTTCTGTGCGGACGTACTTCGTGTGTGGGGCTCCATTTAACACAATTGTATGCTATCACAAGCTTATTATCTACAATTGTTATCGCTCTGCACTATTGTATCTTTTTATTGTCTTTCATGTTACATGTGGACAGTATTTCTAAAGAGAACCATCACACGATCCATAAGCGACTGCCATCGCGCCGCCAGATACGTATTCTATAATCTTTACACACTGGTTTGGGGGAAGTCACTAATTACTGGCTGGCTTTGGATAGTTGGTGGCGGTACAGGCAGGGGCGCCTACGACTTTGTTTGCATATCACAGACATACTTATGTGCGGGCAACACGGACGTTAACACTGCATTCGTCTGACCCCAGCCTTACTGGAGAGGTACACTGGCCGGGATCGAACCTGTGTCTCCACAGTCTCTCTCCACGGTTATAGAGCAGTGATGTTACCTCTACTCCACCCAGCCGGCACCGACATTTTTTTTTTATATAAAGCATTCTGATGTGAAATGACATATACACATAGGGCTATATTACAATCTTCATGCAAACGTTAACACTCACTTGCATTAACGTTTGCTGCAGTGTTTACCGCATATTACAATCCAACGCAAACGGGTTAAGTAACCCTCGCGTTAATGCGGTTTTGCGCACGCGCACAATTGTGCGCGAAGAGTGTAATAGTGCCCTTTGCAAGTACAGTAAGCGCACGCCAGCCGTGAGACGCTGTCAGAACGTCTACTTTAATGTAATGTTGGATTAGGATGTGAAAAATTATGCTAGTGTGTCTCAAACACTATGCATAACGATAACCTTGAAATAGGACCGCAAATCTTTTTCATACATCGCCTCTTCACTGTCAAAATATACCCTTGCAATAAATATTGGGTGCTTTTTTCTGCATGGTAAATGTTGATAAAACACTTTTCAAGGTTAATAAACCAACAAAACTGGCAAAAATGTTTGCATCAGATTTACCACTTATTTAATCAACAGAAAGGAGCTCAAACGTGGACCAAGTGCTAAAAGCTACAGAGATAATTGAACTTTTACATCACTCAGAATTAAGGAATTAGCTAAATCTTTAATGTGAACTGTATTGAAAGGTTTCTCTTTGGTTGTGATATCATACTGGTCAGGGGCGGACTGACAACTAATGGGGCCCCCGGGCAGTTAGAGATCATGGGGCCCCTGTGTGCTGCACCCATACAAAACCCCACCCCTACAACGCAAAACCCACATGTACATTGTTGTGCTAAACAAGTTATTTCTGAACTCCATTAAAATAATCTTTTTGAAAATTCTGTGAAGAAAAACAACAACTTGGACCCAACAGCGGATTGGAGGAATCCAATGTGCCCACTTCAGACTTACAGATAGCCATCGCTCTGCTGCAGCCGCCATTGCAGCTAAGGCTGCACCATGGCACAGAATGTCCCTGTGGCAAATGTGGGAAACAGACAATCACTTTAAAAGATACTGTCACACTACACATTACAGAGCTCCACAGCAATAAAACTCACAGTAATGTGCGGTGTGTATGAGCGTATCACAGAACTCCACAGCAATAAAACTCACAGTAATGTGCGGTGTGTATGAGTGTATCACAGAGCTCCACAGCAATAAAACCCACAGTAATGTGCGGTGTGTATGAACATATCACAGAGCTCCACAGCAATAAAACTCACAGTAATGCGTGGTGTGTATGAGCGTATCACAGAGCTCCACAGCAATAAAACTCACAGTAATGTGCGGTGTGTATGAGCGTATCACAGAGCTCCAAAGCAATAAAACTCGGTAATGTGCGGTGTGTATGAGTGTATCACAGAGCTCCACAGCAATAAAACTCCCAGCAATGTATCATATTGAATTATTCAACCCCCCAGCATATCAGTTGTCATGTTATTCATCGTCGTCGTCCCCAGGATATCAATTCAACACCCCCCAGGATGTCAATTGTCATGTTACTCACTAGGGATGAGCCGAACACCCCCTGAGTTTGGTTCGGGCCCGAACCCGAACTTTCCATATGTTCGGATCCGAACCCGAACCCGAACTCGAACTCAATGCAAGTCAATGGGGCTGAAAATTCGGTTTTTAGAGTGCCCTCCAAGAGGGCATATATGCTAGATATTTTCAATAAAAGGTGTATGGGGGTCCGAGTAGTGCCCTGGGGGACAGGAAACAAGGACAAAAAGTAAAAAAAAAAAACGTTTTTAAAGGGACAGTGAGTTTTCCATGAAATAAGGGTTAAAAATAAAAACGAAAAATTCCTTCAAATATCGTGCCTAGGAGGTCACCATAACCTGCCCGTGAAGTGGCAGATTTCTAGGATGTATAGAAACACTTAAAAACAAAAAAATTACATTTCAAATGACGGTAAATGCTTTTCCTTTAATCTATCCATAAACAACTGCTTGGGCCGGCAGTCTATATGAAAAGAGGAGACATTTTTGGATACGCAGAAAAAGTTTACTGATTTTTTGGCGGTGAAAAGCAGGAGAATGGAAAATTCTAGACCAAATACCCGATTTGGAAAGTGAGATAAATGGGAGAATTTTTCTGGTTTGGCTATTTTGACCTAGAATTTTCTCTTCAGTAATTCTCCTGAGTTTCACCTTTCTCTGAATAACCCTGTCAGGGTTATTCAGAGAGCGGTGAAGAGCAGGAGAATGACTGGAGAATGGAAAATTCTAGGTCAAAATAGCCAAACCAGAAAAATTCTCCCATTTAGGCTAGGGTCAGACTAGCGAATTTTTAACGTGCGTTTAGGCGCACTTAATCATGGCCGCACTAGCAGCAAATGACGGGCAATGACGGCCAATATACGAAGTACGGTCGCACGAAAGTCCGGCTTCGCAACGCAAGTGGAAAATGAACGCATTTTTTCGAGAACGCAGAACCGCTAGTACGGACGTACATAGTACGCTGCGTCCCCTAGCGGCGTGTGTGCGCGATTTGGAGACGTCAGACCCTGCTCATGTCTGGCCAACATAACGTCCAGACACCCAAAGTTTCCTGGTTTGGATCCGTAAAAAATCACGCACAAAAATGCGCAACGTATGACCGTTTTCGCGCATTCCGTGAAAAAATATGGCAATGCGTTCGGACGCACTTTTTGAAGGTTGCTGTGAAAAATGCGTTAGTCTGACCCTAGCCTTATCTCACTTTCCAAATTGGCTATTTGGTCCAGATTGTTCTCTTTTCCTGCCATTCTCCTGGTTTTCACCTTTCTCTGAACAACCCTGAGAGACAGGTGAAAGCCAGGAGAACTGGCAGGAGAAGAGAACAATCTAGACCAAATAGCCGATTTGTAAAGTGAGATAAATGGGAGAATTTTTCTGGTTTGGCTATTTTGACCTAGAATTTTCATTTCTCCAGTTATTCTCCTGCTTTTCACCGCTCTCTGAATAACCCTGTGAATGTTTAATCCCGAGGTGAAAAATAACATTGCTTTAGATGTTAAAAGCGGGCAATGAGGAAATTTTGTATTTTTTCACACAGCAGTTAAATGCAGCATATTAGGAAGTTTTAGGAGGGAAATTAACACTCACTCAGAACAGAAGCAGACACCCCACACCTTCATTCTACATAAAATGTATCAAATTGATTAGACCAGACTAAAACATCTGTTGTTGTTATGCCGTTTGAAAAAAAAAGGTAATTTAGAGGTGAGAAGAATCTTTGCACGTACACATTAGTTTTTAATTCAATATCTAATAAACCGTTGCTTTTAATATTCTGCAGTAAAGAGTCTCTTTATTTCTAGATTTTTTAGTATTTTTTAAGCATTGTTTATACTTTTTTCAAACTTTCCTTTTTTTTTCCGAACTCGAATCGAATACGCCCAAAAAGTTCGAAGTTCACGAACTTTCGAACTGCCAAAGTTCGGGCCTAACTCCGAACCGACCGAACCCGAACAGCTTATCCCTATTACTCACCCCTGCATACCAGCATATCAGTTCATCACCCCCATAGCATAGCAGTTCATAACCCCCATACCAGTTCATCACCCCCATAGCATAGCAGTTCATCACCCCCATAGCATAGCAGTTCATCACCGCCATAGCAGTTCATAACCCCCATACCAGTTCATCACCCCCATAGCATAGCAGTTCATCACCCCCATAGCATAGCAATTCATCACCCCCGTAGCAATTCATCACCTGCCCCATAGCATAGCAATTCATCACCCCCATAGCATAGCAATTCATCACCCCATAGCATAGCAATTCATCACCCCATAGCAATTCATCACCCCCATAGCAATTCATCGCCCCCATAGCAATTCATCACCCCCCCATAGCAATTCATCACCCCCAGCTTACCATTTTACGATCCAGGCACTTTACGATCCCCTGGATCGCACGTTTCTAGGCCAGATTGCAGGGTGGGGATCAAATGGTCCTTCCAGATCAGCCCATGGCCTATAAACCTGCCAGCAGGCTGCAATTCCACCGGACCCACCGCATTGTGAGCAAGGTCAGGGCTGTCAGGCCTTGTGGGTAAGAGGTGGAGAGGTAACATTAGAGAGACAAGCATCTCCATTCGCACAATACCCAGGCCCTCCTCCTATGCACGCCCAGCCATTTTGGACACATAACTCGACTGCCTGAGGGCCAATTCCCCTGTCTCAGCCTGTCCCCAGAGTGTCTTACAAAGAGCCTGCTCACCCAACACCTCCATACCTCACTGAGCCAGACTCCTCCTCAAAGAAATCCAGCGTCTTCCTGTGCAGCTAAAGGACCTCTAGCATGACAGATGCAGCTCCAACTAACCAGCTTTTTCCCGCTGCTTGCGATGGTCCTCTGCCGCGGCGTGCGTGCATCACGTGAGGGGGCGGTGACACTGCAGCGTGCCATGCTCGTAGTAAGAATGTGGGAGTGAGACAGGCATGCTGCAGCGCTGCCACGGTAGGTTGGGAGGGCGCTGCCGGGCCCTGGGCTGTCACAGACTGTGTTGATTATAGCTCCGGTGACCGGAGCGGAGGGAAAATAGCGGGGCCACTGTGCACGTCAAAACCGGGCCCCTACCACCCGCGGGCCCTCGTGCAGTGCCCGAGTGCCCGATGGGTCAGTCCGCCCCTGATACTGGGCTTAACGATCAAGGCAATGTTTCATCCCATGGTGCGATATCCCAGGCACTACTTATTTGCAGCGCCAGGCACAAACTTGTTTCTGCCTCTTTGGGCAAGACTTATAGAGGGCTGTTGCACAGATGTGTGATTGACATTGGCACACTGACATACAGTGTCCCGGCAGTAAGTGGTGTGGCTGAGCAGAGGGCTATCCTGTTGGACAGCTCTCCACTCAATCTGTCATTCCCCATGCAAAATGCTGTACGCGAGTGAGAGACAGTGAAACTTTGATAGGGAATTAGACCCTTTCTTCAATTATATGTGTTAGCAAAAAAATGCTAATACATATAGGGAGTGATTCCCTCCTAAAAGAGTCTGACATGTGTTGCACATGACAGGTTCACTTTAATCCCTTCATTGCTGAGCCATTTCACCTCTGTGTGTTGCTGAGCTCATTTTGACCGTTTTGTGCTCATCATCTTTAAACTTGATTTGAAGTCATGTTTTATTGTACGACCCAGACAAATAAAATATCGGTATTTACAGCAGACTGACGTATACATATTAATAATATATCATTAATTATATGTATACGTCATGTCCTGCCAGAATGGGCTGCTAGGTGTTAATTGCCTTACTAATATGATCGCGCGTGATGATGTCAATGGGCGAGGGGAGGCCCTGGAGGCTGGTGTGCTATCCAAGATGTCAGCCACCTCTGAGAGAAGTCTGCAATCAGGTGCTGATTGGCACCGGATCGTGGGACTGGCAGGTAAGGAGGTAAGAAAGGCATCACTGGAAAGGTCAGACTGTGACCCTTTTTTGGTCCTTACTGATCCGGAGAGAGATGGGTCCTTTGGACCCCCCTCCCCTTCAGGCACTCTCCCGGCCCTGCCATGTGGGTGCCTGAAAATAACATTATTGAGTGCAGGTGCGATGATGTCAGTGGACCAGGAGGGGTCTAATGAGATGGACCTTTATTGTTATCACTGGCAGCTATTATCCATTGTTTCATATTGAAAGCAATACACCGATTTGTTTGTTACCTTTGATGGCTGATTAGATATATATCTCTGCTATTATTTTATTTATTTTTTGGTTTTAATTTATCTGCTTTGTCTGATTGTACTAAACCATAGCTCACCATTTTACCATAAAAATTTATATTACTCTACACAATCTGGCATTTTACTTTCATCATCTGGACTAGGGATGAGCTGTTCGGTTCGATCTGTTCGAAGTTCGCATCGAACATCGAACATCGAACTTCAAACTTTTTGGGACGTTCACCAAAAGTTCAAAATGGTTTTTTTCTTTTAAAAAAAGTATAAAAATGCTTAAAAAATACTAAAAAATCTAGAAATAAAGAGACTCTTTACTGCAGAATATTAAAAGGAACGGTTTATTAGATATTGAATTAAAACGGGAATATTTTTAAAAGTCTATTTATCTATTTATTTTAAAAGACTTTTTATTTTTATTTTTTTTGAAGTCTATGGGATAAAACATTATTGTTACTAAACATCAGGCAGACACGGCCCTCTATTCAGGCACTGTAGAGGGCAGCCTGCCGGAGCCTCCCAAGAGTCCCCTTGAGGAGCATGCGGCCGCCGGATGACAGAGCTGCGACTGTGCGGGCTATCTGCCCAGGTGCATGTGGTAGAGACAGGCAGTGCAGGGAGGGAGCCACTGCACCTGTGGCCACGGCAGACCCCCCCCCCCACAACCAGGATCCAGGGAGCCCCCACTGACCACCAGGCTAAGGTAAGGTGACACATTTCTAAAAAAAAAAAAATCCAAGGACATTTTTAAATAAAACTCATTTTTTTCTCTCTCTACCTGGCTGAATGTATTTAATTATATATATTAGATACATTCAGCCAGGTAGAGGAGGGTGGCATGTGGGCTGTGCGGGGTCTCAGGCAGTGGTTAGTTTTTTTTGTGTGTATATTTTTTGCAAATTTATAGGGGATGGTAAGGGCAGGTATGCGCTATATATATATATATATATATAGATAAGATATATATCTATATTCTTATAAATATATATATCCAGACTTGTATTACACACACATTTTGGCAACTAATTGACCCCCCCAATTTGGCTGATCCCTCCAGAAGAAATGTTGAACCCGATAGAGCAGAGAATAATATATATATTCTCTGCTCTGTTGGGTTCAACATTTCTTCTGGAGGGATCAGCCAAATGGGGGGGGGCGCATTTAGTTGAGATTGTCCACATGCCACCCCCCTATGTGCGTATGTGTATATATGGTCACCTCAGCCGGGTCAGCCCCCCTTATCAAAATTTTTGAACAAAACTCATGCAGTTGGTTCAAGCTTTGTTAGGTCAGGTTAGATCAATAGTTGTTTGCGTTAGATCACACAATTATTGTAAGGGGGGGCTAACCCGTCATCAGCCCCCCTTATCAAAAAATGAACCAAACACTTAGCTATTTTGGAAGCTTTACATTAGATCAGGTAAGATCAAGTGGTTTAAATGTTAGATCACCCATAATTACTGAGTTATTAAGTAATTAATAAAGACAGGTTAGCCCCCTCATTGAATTTTCTGGTCAGAAACCATTCAGGCTTATAGATATTTGTTAGATCAGGTAAGATCAAGTGGTCTTAAAGTCAGATCACATATAATTACTGATTTATTGCCACTGCCTAATCCATTCAACAATATTGGAATCCGAGCTCAAAGATTGCAATTTATTGATAAGCCGTCTATGCGGAACAGTATCAAAAGCCTTACTGAAATCTAAATAAGCAATGTTTCCTGCTCCACCTTTGTCTATTATTTTTGTTACACAATCAAAAAAATCAATAAGATTAGTTTTGCATGATCTCCCTGAGGTAAACCCATGTTGTTTCTGATCTTGTAATCTATGTGTTTTTAGATGTTCAACAATCCTTTCCTTTAACATGGTTCCCATTAATTTCCCCACTACTGACATAAGACTAACTGGCCTATAGTTCCCGATTCCTCCCTACTACCCTTCTTGTAAATGGGCACAACATTTGCTAATTTCCAGTCTTCTGGGACGACTCCCGTTAACAAGGATTGGTTAAATAAATCTGTTAACGGTTTTGCTATTACACCACTGAGCTCTTTTAATAACTTTGGGTGGATCCCATCAGGCCCCATTGACTTATTTGTCTTTACTTTAGACAGCTGCTGTAGAACCTCCTCCTCTGTAAACTCATATGTAAATGTCTCTTTAGTGTTTCCTCCTAACTGAGGTCCCTTTCCTTCCTTTTCTTCTACAAAGACTGAACAAAAATATTCATTGAGGCAGTCAGCGAGACTTTTATCCTCTTGTACATACCTTCCTTCCTTTGTTTTTAATCTAACTAATGCTTGTTTTACTTTTCTTTTCTCGTTTATGTATCTAAAAAATGTTTTGTCCCTCTTTTTTACTGACTGAGCTATTTTCTCTTCTGCGTGTGCTTTGGAAGCTCTTATAAATTGCTTTGCCTCTTTCTGCCTAATCTTATAGGTTTGCCTATCTTCTTCACTCTGAGTTTTTTTATAATTATTGAATGCTATCTTTTTGTTCTTCACTATTTTGGCCACTTCTGCAGAGTACCACAGTGGTTTCTTCCCTTTTTTGTTTTTGCTAACAAGCCGAATGCAATTACATAGTTACATAGTTACATAGGCTGAAAAAAGACATGCGTCCATCGGGTTCAGCCTCTCCCACATAACCTACTGCTGTTGATCCAAAAGAAGGCAAAAAACCCAGTCTGAAGCGCTTGCCAATATGCAACATTCTGGGAAAAAATTCCTTCTTGACCCCAGAATGGCAGTCAGATTTCTCCTTGGATCAAGAAGCTTTTACCCACATATTAAATATTATAACCCTTAATATTCTGTGTCTGCAGGAAGTCATCCAGTCGTTTTTTAAAAGTCTGTACAGACTCTGACCCAACCACCTCAACAGGCAGAGAATTCCACAGCTTTATTGTTCTCACCATAAAATAACCCTTCCTATGCTTTAAGCTAAATTTTTCTTTCTTCCAGTCTAAATGGATGACCCCTTGTCCTATGTATAGTCCTGTTAATGAATAGGTTATCAGACAATGGTTGATAATGGCCCCGTATATATTTATATAAGGTTATCAGATCCCCTCTAAGGCGCCTTTTCTCTAAACTAAACAGGTTTAAGCTTGTTAGTCTTTCCTCATAACTTAACCCTTCCATCCCCCTTATTAATTTAGTTGCCCGTCTCTGCACTTTTTCTAGCGATATAATATCTTTTTTTAAGACAGGTGCCCAAAATTGCACGGCATATTCAAGGTGCGGCCTGACCATTGATTTATACAGAGGCAAAATTATGTTTTCATCCCGTGAGTGAACTCCCCTTTTAATGCATGCCAGTACTTTGCTGGCCTTGGCGGCTGCTGTTTGACATTGCACATTGTTACTTAGTTTGAAGTCTATGATTATTCCCAAATCCTTCTCCTGCTTGGATTTCCCTAACTCCGTACCATTTAGGGTATAAATTGCTTGTGTGTTCTTCACTCCAAAGTGCATAACTTTGCATTTATCTAGATTAAATTTCATCTGCCATTTAAGTGCCCAGTCCCCCAATCTATCTAAATCCCTCTGCAGCGAAGTAACATCCTGCCTGTGGCATTCAATAATGCCTCCTTTAAATAAT
Source organism: Leptobrachium leishanense (assembly GCA_009667805.1). Classification (NCBI taxonomy): domain Eukaryota; kingdom Metazoa; phylum Chordata; class Amphibia; order Anura; family Megophryidae; genus Leptobrachium; species Leptobrachium leishanense. The sequence goes on from RXON01000208.1 coordinate 11,290, forward strand.
CCCATTTCTCCTGGACTCCCTTTAAACTCCTCCAGTCTGATAATGACTCATTCACACAAGATCTCATTTTAGAAAAATCGTTTTTTTTAAAGTCTTAGGCTAGGGTCAGACGAAAGCATTTTTCGAGTTGTCCGTGAAAAAGTGCGTTCGAACGAATGGACGTATTTTTTCACGGAATACGCGATAGCGGTCATACGATGCGCCTTTTCGTCCGCGATTTTGTACGGATCATCAATAAAACCCTTTTTGCGTCTGGACGTTATGTTGGCCGGACGTGTGCAGCGTCTGACGTCTCCCAATCACGCAAACACGCCGCTATGCGGACGCAGCGCACTCTGTACGTCAGTAGTAGCGGTTTGACGTTCTAGAAAAAATGCGTTCGTTTGCCACTTGCGTTGCGCGGACCAACTTTCGTGCGTTCTTCGTATGTTACCCGGCATTGGACGTCATTTGCTGCTAGTACGGCCGTGATTTCGTGCGGTTAAACGCACGTTAAAAATGCTTTCGTCTGACCTTAGCCTAAAACTTTTGTTTTTGTGTGGTGCGGCTCCATCCCTGTTCTTATATTAAACCACACTGACTGGTGATCACTAGATCCCAAATTTTCACCTACAACAACGTCTGATACCAAACCTCCATTTGTGAGTATTAAATCCAATATGGCCTCTTTACAGGTCGGCTCCTCAACTACTTGTGGTAGAGATAATCCCAGTAGGGAGTTTAGAATATTTGTACTCCTGGTGCACCCAGCTATTTTGGTTTTCCAGTTCACATCAGGAAGATTAAAGTCCCCCATGATAATAACTTCCCCCTACATTTGCCATTTTGGCTATTTCCTCAAACAGCAGATTATCTATCTCTTCTACTTGTCCAGGGGGTCTATAGATCACACCTACACGAGCTACTGTATGATTGCTAAATGTTAGCGTAACCCAAACTGACTCTATGTTCACCTCGCTCACTTTTATTTGTTTGTTTTTATGTTGTTTTTCACATACAGGGCCACTCCTTCTCCTTTCCTACCTTCTCTGTCTTTTCTATATAAAGAGTACCCCGGTATTGTTATGTCCCAGTTATTTTTCTCACCGAACCATGTCTCAGTAACCGCCACTAAATCTACTTTTTCAGCTGCCATCATTGCCTCCAGTTCATTGATTTTATTGACTAAACTGCGAGCATTTATAGACACGACTCAGAGCTTGTGATTTTTTACCCCGCATGTTGCTTGCACCCTCCGATTTAGTTTTGGGGGACAATCGGGCAGATTGTTTTTTATCCTTTTGTCCCCCCTCCTAGTTTAAATATTCCTTTGTGAAACCTTTGAACTTCTCACTGAGAACATATGTTCCCCTATGAGTAAGATGCAAACCATCTTTTTTATACAGTTCCTTTCTGCTCCAATTATAGCTATCATGGGACACAAAGCCAAATCCTTGCTCCCGACACCATTCCCGAAGCCACTTATTAAATTCCCTAGTGCGCATTTGCCTATCCTGAATGTTATGCACAGGCAGAACTTCAGAGAATGACACAGTGGACGCAATCTGCTGTATTTCACCTCCAAGAACACAAAAATCTTCCTTAATCTCAGAAACCTCATTGCTAGCCAAGTCATTTGTCCCTAGATGGACTAGAACATCCACTTCCCCTTGCTGCTTTGCTTGTTTGACAATATTGAGAATACGTCTCCTGTCTCTACAAAGCAGTAGCCCCAGGAAGACATCTCACCAAACCACTACTCTCCAGCTCAACACCTCTTATGATAGAATCACCGAGCAACAATTGCCTTCTATCAAGTCCCACCTTTTCCTTTTTGTCCTTGGTTGCAGTCTTGCATACATTAGGCATAGGGGATGGTGGTTCCTCAACTATGGGGTCTGAGCCTACTTCCGTCTTACCACTACACTCTGAATGTGCCTCAAAAGAATTAAGAAGAGCCACAGACTGTGGGACATGCCTTCTATCCACAACTCTAAGTCTACCAGATCCTACAGTAGTCCATCTGCCGCTCCTAGAAGGCCTCTGTGGCAGTGGCTTTGTAACAGTCATAGCCTGAGTTTGTCTAACAGATAATTTACAAATCTCAGACTTCAAACAGGCAATTTCCTGCTGTAATAAAGAGAACTGCCTACATATCAGGCACACTCCAAACCTCCAAAAATTGGATCTAAAAACAGATGCATGACAGCTCTTACACTGGACCAAGCCTGCCATTATAAAATGAAAGAATGGATTTAAAACCAGCAAATCTTACCATTTCGTAGGTTTTCTACCTCCTGTCTAACCTCAGACTACCTCCAGAGTATCTCCAGAATATCTCAAAGTGAAGGCACTTGCTGCACCAAAGGCACAATATTTGGGTGCACTGCCACTGACGCCTATACCAGATTCATATCATTTTAATATTGGACCGCAGGGTCCAACCCTGCACTCTTCCACAATACCACAGAGGGATTACGGTGTGACGGCACTGTGGGTGGCACTAAAGGCCCAATTTTAAAGCACCTACTGTTACTTTCATACAAAGCCTGCAAAAGTTTCACCATAATTTAGCCAAAAAATCACTAAACTTGTTCTGCGTGTCCTAAAATGTCTCCTCTTTTCATACAGGCTGCCGCCCCAAGCAGTTGTTTATGAATAGATTAAAGGAAAACCATTTACCGTCATTTGAAACGTCATTTTTTTGGTTTTAAATGTTTCTATACATCCTACAATTCCGCCACTTCACGGGCAGGTTATGGGGACCTCCTAGGCACGATATTTGAAGGAATTTTTTGTTTTTATTCTTAACCTTTATTTCATGGAAAACTCACTGTTCCTTTAAAAAATTTTTTTAAACTTTTTGTCCTTGTTTCCTGTCCCCCAGGGCACTACCCGGACCCCCATACACATAAATATCTTGCATATATGCCCTCTTGGAGGGCACTCTAAAAATTGAACTTTCGAGTCCCATTGACTTGAATTGAGTTCGGTTCGTGTTCGAGTTCGAAATCTAACTTTTGAAATTGTTCGAGTTCGAATGTGAACCGAACACAGGGGTGTTCGGCTCATCACTAATCTGGACCACATTAAGGTGCATTTTAATAAGTTTTTGTGTTTTTTTTTACAGTTTTAAAAAAATACTTTTTTTTTAAACAACTTCTATGTAAAATCTTTTTTATATAAAGGAGACAACTGGCTACTATTGTTATAATAGTTTAATAGTCGGAAAATTCCTTGTATAATATACAGTTCTATCCTTTACATAACAGGTTGATATTTTAAAAATGGTAAGAAAATATAAGTACTGTAGATGCTCGAGTATACCGCTAGATTTTGGTGACAAAAATTTACATTAAAATTGGAGAAGTCGTGTTATATTCGAGACATCTGCATCGTGTGTAAAAAAAAAAAAAAAACTTGCCTTGCTCTGGTTTCCAAGTCTCCCGGAAGTCTCGCTGAAGTGAACGTGGGCTCCCTGATGCTTGCAAACACTTCAGGAACTCGGAAGAGGTGGGATCCGTCACGGGCAGAGGGCACTCTCGGTTTAAGCCGGCCATCTAATCGCTAGTAAAGAAGACGGGTGGCCGGCGGCTTCATGCTTAGTAAGAACTGCAATCATTCTAGAGCAGAGCACCCTGGCCTGAGGGGTAGCCTGATTGTGTTTAGAGAACCTGGAAAGATTTAAATTGTTTACCGGTACAGTAAAAGTTTGTTCCTTGTGTTATATTCGAATCTTGAGTATTCTCTCATTTCCATAATAAATCTCTGTCCATCGCGTTATATTCGGGTTGTGCTATACTCGAGTATCTACGGTAGTCTAATTCATCAGCAAATGCAAGAAAATATTAATATTATTGTTTGATTTGCACCGTCAAAATACCAGAGCATGGTAGTGTATAGATATTTCCTCATTTTCATTTATTGATTTTTTTTCTGTCCTGTTTGACTATTATTTTTTTTTTGGATACCTGCACTTGTAATTTTATAACACGTAGTTTGCCTCAATATATTAAAAGCGCAATATAAATGTGTATGGATAAGTATTTTTTATTTCTAATAACAGAAAACAATGCCGAAATAGTGTGAAGTTAGTTTATTAGAAAAAGAGATAATTTAAAATGTGGAGATCTTCTACTAACATGTTAAGTGACAAGATTTCATTTCTAAGCATCTTTCTAGATGACTTTTTAGTTGGCCTCTAAATCTTGCATATTGTCCTTTTCCCTGAAGAGGAAAAACGTAGATACTTTTGGCTCTGTCATTAAATTTTACAGCTCACTGATAATAAAATACCCAAAAAGCTATTTCATAACCTTTTAGCAAGATGAATAGTTGGATTCAGAATAGGAAAATGTATTTGGTCATGGAACTTTTGTAACATATGTCTTCACATAATTAGTGACAGATCTATTAGTTCCCATATGCAATGTACAAAATTGGCCTTTATCCAGTTATTATAGCGAAAGTTTTCTTTAAATCTTAGAGGACAGACAGAAGTTTAAACAACATTTTAGACTTCGGAAATGGCAAATATTTGTACAACAGGCAAGAAAATTCCAGTTTAGGCTGGGGTCAGACCAGCGCATTTTTAACGTGCGTTCTGGCGCACTTAATCACGGCCGCACTAGCAGCAAATGACGGGCAATGACAGCCAATATACGAAGTACGGTCGCACGAAAGTCCGGCCGCGCAACGCAAGTGGAAAATTTTTGAGAACGCAGAACCGCTAGTACGGACGTACAGAGTGCGCTGCGCCCGCTAGCGGTGTGTGTGTGTGATTTAGAGACGTCAGACCCTGCTCGTGTCCGGCCAACATAACGTCCAGACGCAAAAAGTTTCCTTGTTTGGATTCGTAAAAACGCACGAAAATGCGCATCGTATGACCGTTTTCGCATATTCCGTGAAAAAATACATCAATGCGTTCGGACGCACTTTTTTACGTTCGCGTGTAAAAATACTTTCGTTTGACCCTAGCCTTAGTGTGTATGCATAAACCCTTCTTGCTATGGATGAACACATATATGCATGTGAATATATACAGAAATAACCCAAAGATAATAATGTGTGTCAATTTGGTATTCTTTTTGCTGTATTCCTTTGCAGAGATTATACAGCATGTTAAAGGTAATAACTTTAGGTGTACCATCAGATGGTAAAAGGTAATAAATTACATACAGGGTTATTCAAAGAGCTCCGAATTGCTGGCGAAAGGTAACCGAATGCTGAAATTCAGCGTATGGTAACCTTTCCTGGCCATTCGGCTATCCAGAGAGCAGGCAGTTCGCCAAATGTTGGCGAATTGCCTGCACCTACGGTGCCTGTTCGGTGCCTGTTCGAGGACAGTGAAATCCCCATAGCTTCATCTATTCAGAGAACAAAAACCAGCAGTGAAAAGTTGCCGAAATGCCATGCCATTCGGTGGCTTCATTCGACAGGTTTATTCAGGCGAATCCCATAGGCTTCAATGTTAAAAATATTTTCGTTTTAATTCAATATCTAACAAACTGTTTACTATAATATTCTGCAGTAAAAAGTCTCTTTATTAATAGATTTTTTAGGATCTTTCAAGCATTTTTCAGGATTTTTTGCAAAAAAATTACGATTTTTTTAAAAAAAAAAAAATTTAGACGTTTTTTCTTTTTTCAGCAACAGCCCTTTTTATTAGAAAAAAATGGATTCCAAAAAACCCAAAACAAGGTGGGAAATACGAATAAAATATTTAAACCTTTATTGAACATGTATATCGAAAAAAACGTGCACACATACACAAAAAAATATATATAAAATCAAAACGTCCTTGCCTAAGACCATAGTCAGAGGTCAACAGGTACAGTCACAAATGCATCAAATGCAAGATCGAATCACAAAAATTGGTGGTTGTATATGAAAGCTATAGCAAAACAACCAAATCGAGTCACAACAATTTATTGGTTGTATATAGAAGCTGTAGCAAAACAGCCAAAGATGTGTCCAGCATGAGATGCAATAAAAAAAACCCTAGCAAAACCAGATAGAATGTTGGCACGCTAGATGCAAGCAATAGATAGGCACAAAAATGTCAGATTAATTGCTACAGTTAATGTGCACCAAATGATAAACCACAAATGAGGTACCTACAATTAGGGATGAGCCGAACACTCCCCGAGTTCGGTTCGAGCCCGAACCCGAATTTCCCATTTGTTCGGGACCGAACCCGAACCCGAACCCCATGCAAGTCAATGGGGCTGAAAATTCGGTTTTTTAGAGTGCCCTCCAAGAGGGCATATATGCTACATATTTGCCATAAAAGGTGTATGGGGGTCCGGGTAGTGCCCTGGGGGACAGGAAACAAGGACAAAAAGTAAAAAAAAAAGTTTTTAAAGGGACAGTGAGTTTTCCATGAAATAAGGGTTTAAAATAAAAATGAAAAATTCCTTCAAATATCATGCCTAGGAGGTCCCCATAACCTGCCCGTGAAGTGGCGGATTTCTAGGATGTATAGAAACACTTAAAAACAAAAAAATGACGTTTCATATGACGGTAAATGCTTTTCCTTTAATCTATCCATAAACAACTGCTTGGGGCGGCAGCCTGTATGAAAAGACATTTTAGGACGCGCAGAAAAAGTTTAGTGATTTTTTTGGCTAAATTATTGTGAAACTTATTCAGGCTTTGGATGAAAGTAACAATAGGTGCTTTAAAATTGGGCTTTTAGCGTCGGCAACAGTGCCGACACACCGTAACCCCTCTGAGGATATGAATCTGATACAGGCGTCAGTGGCAGTGCACGCAGATATTGTGCCTTTAGTGCCATGCATGCAAGTACTATCATACAGTAACCCCTCTGTGGTATTGTGGAAGAATGCAGGGGTGGACCATGCAGTCCTATATTAAAAAGTTATGAATCTGGGAATGGGCGTCAGTGCACCCAGATATTGTGCCTTTAATGCCAGGCCAGCAAGTATCAACATACAGTAACCCCTCTGTAGTATTGAGGAAGAGTGCAGGGGTGGACCATGTGGTCCTATATTGAAAAGTTTTTGATCTGGTAATGGGCGTCAGTGCACCCAGATATTGTGCCTTTAATGCCAGGCCAGCAAGTATCATCATACAGTAACCCCTCTGTGTTATTGTGGAAGAGTGCAGTGGTGAACCTTGCGGTCCTATATTATTATTATTATTTATTATTATTATTTATTTATAAAGCGCCAGCATATTCCGCAGCGCTGTACAATAAGCACAGTATAGACAGGGTTACAATACATTGAACAACATTTGACAAACAGTACAGGAGGAGATGAGGGCCCTATTCCCGTAGGAACTCACAATCTGGGAGGGTTGGGGTTGGAAACAGGAGGAGAGGACTGTAAGGTGAGAGTGATTGATGGTTGCGTCAGTGAGTTGGGTGGTAGGCTTCCCTAAATAGGAACGTTTTAAGGAGCGTTTGAAGGAAGAGAAGTTAGGGGAAAGTCTGACAGTACGAGGGAGAGCGTTCCAGAGAGTGGGGGCTGCGCGTGAGAAATCCTGCAGTCTATCATGGGAAGAGGTGATGCGGGGAGAAGCTAGGCGCAGGTCACTGTTTGACCTTAGGGAGCGGGCCGGGGTGTATTTGGTGATTAGTGAGGACAGGTAGTGGGGAGCTGAGTTAGTGAGGGTTTTGTAGGTAAGGATAAGGATTTTGAACTTAATTCTGCAGTGGATGGGGAGCCAGTGAAGGGACTCGCAGAGGGGAGCGGCAGAGACAGAGCGGCGGGTGAGGTGAATTAGCCTGGCGGAGGCGTTCAGGATGGATTGTAGGGGGCAGAGGCGGGACAGAGGGAGGCCAGATAAGAGATTATTGCAATAGTCGAGTCGGGAGATTACCAGGGCGTGTATGAGTTGTTTTGTAGTGACAGCGGTAAGAAATGGCCGAATTCTGGAAATATTACGCAGTTGGTATCGGCAGGAGGAGGAAAGAGACTTGATGTGGGGGATGAAGGAAAGAGCAGAGTCAAGTGTAACTCCAAGACAGCGAACTTGGTTTGATGGGGGAATGGTGAATATTAAAAAGATATGCATCTGGTTAAGGCGTCAGTGCACCCAGATATTCTGCCTTTGGTGCAAGACTACCAGGCCAGCAAGTATCATCATACAGTAAGGCTGGGGTCAGATGAACGCAGTGTTAACGTCCGTGTTGCCCGCACATAAGTACGTCCGTGACAGCATACAATTGTGTTAAATGGAACCCCACACACGAAGTACGTCCGCACAGAAGTGCGGGGGCTGACGGACGCTGCAAACGGACGCAGGTTAGGCAAGAACGTAATACTGCTAGAACGGCCGTGCAGAGTGCGCCACGTCCACAACGTCCGCATAGCTTTGTGTGTGAGTGATGCAACAAGGTCAGACAGACTGCATTTATACGTCCAGCATTTTTGACGGACAGAATATTCTTTCATTGTAATTTATTTTCCCTGCTACATCAGTCAAAAAATACGTCAGTAAAAAAAACAGACTGTGTGGCCACTACCTTGTCGTCAGTCAGTAAGTACGTCAGTACTGCACGGATGCACAGTCCGTATAAAATGCGCTCATCTGACCCTAGCCTAACCCCTCTGTGGTATTGTGGAAGAATGCAGGGGTGGACCATGTGGTCCTATATTGAAAAGTTTTTGATCTGGTAATGGGCGTCAGTGCACCCAGATATTGTGCCTTTAAAGCCAGGCCAGCAAGTATCATCATACAGTAACCCCTCTGTGGTATTGTGGAAGAGTGCAGGGTTGGACCCTGCGGTTCAAAAAAATAAAATGATCTAAATCTGGCACAGGCGTCAGTGCAGCCAAATATTGTGCCTTTCATGGTAGCAAGTGCCTTCACACCGTAACCCTTTTGTGGTATTGTGGAAGAGTTCAGTGCTGGAGGTTTTGTGAATGCAGAAGAGGACATCCCCTATCTATTCCATTACTTCAGCATCAGGGGATTGATAGCTGCTGATCCAGGACTGATTCATTTTTATAAATGTCAGCCGGTCTACAGAGTCGGTGGACAGACGCACTCTTTTGTCTGTGACAAAACCTCCAGCGGCACTGAACGTCCTTTCGGAAAGCACGCTATATGAAGGGCAACCTAGTAGCTGCATAACACTTAAATGTTCTTGAACCCAGGACATACTTGAAAACGAGAGAAATCTCAATGTATCCTTCCTGGTAAAATCCTTTATAAATAAATAAATAAATAAATAGCATATTGGCTAAGTTCTGGCCAGTGATCCAATCTCAACACCCAGTAAGCGAGTGGATCATCTACTGGAAAGGTATCCAGGTCTGCCCTTGCCCCTAGGTAGTCCTGCACCATATGGAGAAGATGCTGGCAATGGGTGCCTACATTTGACATCTTTGGGCGTCGTGGACTAAAAAAATTTAAAAAAGCATCAGTCAAGCGGCCCTGGCCTTCACCGCTATTCCTCTGATCACCCGCAGCCTCAGAAGCATGTGTGTCAGCACTTGGTAATCTACCAGTGCCTGGAAAGGTGTTACACAAGTGTCGCTTTAGAGCATCCTCAAGTTTTTTCATCCTGTGCTCCCTCTGTGCGGGCAGGATGAGCTCTGCAACTTTCCCCTTATATCGTGGATCAAGAAGGGTTGCCAACCAGTAATGATCCCTCTCCTTGATAGCATGAATCCTGGGGTCCTTTAGCAGGCTTTGCATCATTAGGGAGCCCATGCAGCGTAGGTTGGAGGTTGCATTAGCTTCCGAGTCTTCCTGGTCAATGAGGATGACCGTATCATGCACTTCCTCCTCCCAGCCACGCACTAGCCCTTCTGTTTCTGGGCACACAAAACCCTCCCTTGAGGAATCCCCACCTTCAATGCCCCCACTACTTAAATAGTCCTCCTCCTCCTCATCCTCCTCCTGTCTGATATGAGTAGGACCCGCTGGAATGCTGTCTGCGGAAAGACTGGGGTCGTGAGAGCTAGGGAAGGCCTCCTCTTCCTCCCGCTGCTCTGCCTCTAGAGCCACATCTATAATTCCCCGCAGAGTGTGCTCCAGCAGGAACACTAAAGGAATTGTGTCACTGATGCATGCACTGTCCCTGCTCACCATCCTCGTTGCCTCCTCAAATGGTGACAGTACAGTGCATGCATCCTTGATCATCAGCCACTGCAGGGGGAAAAAAAAACAAGTTGACCTGAACCTGTCCTTGTGCCATACTCACACAGGTACTCGTTGATGGCCCTCTGCTGCTTGTGCAGACGCTGCAGCATTGCTAATGTCGAGCTCCACCTGGTGGGCATGTCACAGATCAGACGGTTTGTGGGAAGGTGGAATTCTCTTTGAATTTCTGCCAGGCGAACGCTTGCTTTGAATGACCGTCTGAAGTGGCTGCAGACTTTTCTGGCCTGGATGAGAAGCTCTGGCAGCCCTGGGTACTTGGTTAGGAAACGCTGTACCACCAGATTTAGGACGTGTGCTAGGCATGGTACATGCGTCAATTTATCCTTGCGTAGGGCGGAGAGAAGGTTGCTGCCATTATCGCAGACGATCATTCCCAGCTCAAGCTGGCGTGGTTATAACCATCTCTGCACCTGCCCCTGCAGAGCTGACAAAATTTCTGTCCCGGTGTGGCTCCTGTCCCCTAAACAAACCAGCTCAAGCACAGTATGGCATCTTTTTGCTTGAGCCATGGCGTAGACCCTGTCAGGCGTCGGTTTAACTGCCACTTCACCAGAGACAGAGAAGGAGGAAGAGGAGGAGGAAGAGGTGGTGGTGGTGGAGCAGACAGACCTCATACAAGCAGCTTTCTGGAGGCGTGGTGGATGAACAAGCTCCAGCATAGAGCCCTGTCTTGGATCACTCCCAGCTGCAATCAGAGTTACCCAGTGTGCCGTGAAGGAAATGTAACGACCCTGTCCTTGCTTGCTGGACCACGTGTCTAAAGTGACATGCACCTTGCTGCTGACTGCCTTTCCCAATGACTGGATAACATTGTCTTCCACGTGCTGGTATAGTGCTGGAATGGCCTTGCATGAAAAGTAATGGCGTTTTGGAACCTGCCACTGTGGTACAGCGCATTCAGCAAATTCACGGAAGGGAACAGAGTCCACTAGCTGGAAAGGCAGCAGCCGCAATGCGAGTAATTTTGCTAAGATGGAATTTAGACGCTGTGCTTGGGGATGGTTGGGACTATATTTTTTCTTTTGCTGCAGCAGCTGCGGCAATGTAATCTGACTGCGTAAATCTTCAGCTACTGGGATGATGTCACATTGTGAGGAAGGACCTGCTGGTACATTCATTACTGTAGCATCATCCCTGTCGGTGGAGGTTGTAGGCAATGAGATGGCAGGACATACAGTGTGGGTAGAGACAGATGAAGAGGAGGAGGACCTACGCAAAGTTTTGCGCCACCGGGATGTGTGGCACTTGTTCATATGTCGCCTCAAGCACGTGGTACCCAAGTGTCCGGTGTTTATCCCACGCTTCAGCCTCATCTGACATAGATTACAAATAGCAACGGTGGGGTCTGCTGCACATTTCTTAAAGAACTCCCAGACAGCAGAGTTCCTGCATGTGTTCTTTGAGACAACAGCGCTCTGCACCGGAGCAGCCCTGACATGTGATGCCTTGGACTGGCTAGTACTACGGTTGGTCACAGAGGATGTTGTGCCTCGTGTTTGCTGTGCCTCCTCTTCCTCCTCCTCCCCCTCCTCCTCACTTGATTCCTCAGTTCGATCTGGCACCCAGGTGGAGTCAGTGACCTCATCATCATTGTCATCATCACCCCCTATCTCCTCGTCACTGGAGCCAACTTGGCAGTATGCTGCAGCTGCTGGGGCAACATGAGTGCCAGTTATTTGTGTGTCATCACTGGCACCCCCTTCCTCTAGGTTGATTATACTCCCTTGTTCACCTCAGAGATTGAATCAGCACTGTACTTGCTGCGCATCCTCAAGCAGCATGTCACTCTCATTGTAGTCAAACAATTCAGCTGACTCCTCCATGTGTGATAGCGAGGCTATGGCAGGAGTAGCTGTGGACATGGAGGCTGCATTAGATGCTTTGGCAGCTGAGGTGGACTGTAAAGCACTAGAAGCCTGGCTGGCAGAGGACTCGTTGGATGAGGATGGCCTGGTTAGCCAATCCACCAAGTCCTCTGTATGTTGCTGCTGCTTAAGACGGCCAGCACCAGTTAGAAAGGACAAGCGTGCCCCTGCAGAGGATGCACCACGTCCACCACGACCAGAGACACAGCCTCCCGACACAGGGGCTGCTTGCCCTCTTATCTGTGTCTGGTAGCGTCTGCCTGTCCTTTTTGTTCTTTCAGACATGGTGAGTGATTTATAGATTAATATATACAGAACTCTGATTCAACTCTGGTATAAAGATTTAAAGAAATCTGGTATAACTCAGTGAGACACACTGATAGCTGGCAGCAAGTGACGAGACACAGATCACCTCAATTCACAAATGTTTTACAGAAATTAGTGAGCCCCAAAATACAGCGTGGTATTGGTTGTGTGACGAGACACAGATCACCTTAATTCACAAGTGTTTTAAAGAAATTAGTGAGCCCCAAAATACAGCAAGGTACTGGTTGTGTGACGGGACACAGATCACCTTAATTCACAAGTGTTTTAAAGAATTTAGTGAGCCCCAAAATACAGCGTGGTACTGGTTGTGTGACGAGACACAGATCACCTTAATTCACAAGTGTTTTAAAGAAATGAGTGAGCCCCAAAATACTGCGTGGTACTGGTTGTGTGACAAGACACAGATCACCTTAATTCACAAATGTTTTAAAGAAATTAGTGAGCCCAAAAAAACTTGCTGGCTGTGTGATGAGACACAGAAGATCACCTCAATTCACAAATGTTTTAAATAAATTAGTGAGCCCCAAAATACAGCGTGGTACTGGTTGTGTGATGAGACACAGATCACCTTAATTCACAAGTGTTTTAAAGAAATGAGTGAGCCCCAAAATACTGCGTGGTACTGGATGTGTGACGAGACACAGATCACCTTAATTCACAAATGTTTTAAAGAAATTAGTGAGCCCCAAAATACAGCGTGGTACTGGTTGTGTTACGAGACACAGATCACCTTAATTCACAAATGTTTTAAAGAAATTAGTGAGCCCCAAAATACAGCATGGTACTGGATGTGTGACGAGACATAGATCACGTTAATTCACAAGTGTTTCAAAGAAATTAGTGAGCCCCAAAATACAGCGTGGTACTGGTTGTTTGACGAGACACAGATCACCTCAATTCACAAGTGTTTTAAAGAAATGAGTGAGCCCCAAAATACTGCATGGTACTGGATGTGTGACAAGACACAGATCACCTTAATTCACAAATGTTTTAAAGAAATTAGTGAGCCCCAAAATACAGCGTGGTACTGGTTGTGTGACGAGACACAGATCACCTTAATTCACAAGTGTTTTAAAGAAATTAGTGAGCCCCAAAATACAGCGTGGTACTGGTTGTGTGACGAGACACAGATCACCTTAATTCACAAGTGTTTTAAAGAAATTAGTGAGCCCCAAAATACAGCGTGGTACTGGTTGTGTGACGAGACACAGATCACCTTAATTCACAAATGTTTTAAAGAAATTAGTGAGCCCCAAAAAGATTTGCTGGCACAGTCACAAGACCAGAAGATCACCTCAATTCACAAATGTTTTAAAGAAAGTTGTAAACCCCAAAAAAACTTGCTGGCACAGTGACAAGACATACATCACCTAAATTCCCTGATATTTGGTAGAAATGAGACCCAAAAAGACTTGCTGGCACAGTGACAAGACCCAGAAAATCACCTCAATTCACATATGTTTTAAAGAAAGTTGTAAACCCCAAAAAAACTTGCTGGCACAGTGACAAGACACACATCACCTAAATTCCTTGATATTTGGTAGAACTGAGACCCCCCCCAGACCCCCCAGTAGCGTGGCAGACCGGCAGTAACAAGACACAATTATCTCCTTTGAAATCTCCTCTGAAATGCGTGCAGAAGCGCTGCGTGGAAACGTTATATAGTGTGCTGCGGGACTTAGCTCTGTGAGCCCATGATTGGCCAAAATTTGCCCAATCAGGACTCTGAGCGGTGATTGGCATAGTGTTGAACCAGTTGGCTGTAGCCAATTACGAGCTTCAGGCCAGTGGGAAAATGCATTGTGGTCCATTGTGGTCGAACATGCGGCGAACACCCGGAAATGTTCGATCCACTCGAACAGGCTAAGTTCGGGTCGAACCCCGAACCGTCCGAACCCGAACAGCTCATCCCTACCTACAATTGCTATACACACCACTGCATATTATAAAGCCCTTTTTATTATTATTCATTGGACCTCATATGTAAATTTCAGACATTTTCGCTCAGTAGTTTGTTTGCAAACAGCGTTTCGCTTTTCAAACGTTCAAGCGTACAGTTTTTTTTTTCACTCCATTTGTCTGTGGTGTCGGGTTTTTCTGGCGGCTGCTCTTCGCTGTAATCGGCTCCTGCTCGGGTTTCTCCGGCATATTCGGCGGGGTTAATCCAGATGTTTTTGCGGGTTTCGATGTGCCTTCGTCGGGTTTTGTGGTGAGTTTTCGGCGGGTTTGCGGCGACTTTTCCCTGCACTATGACGGCCCTGTGGTGCTTGCTGAATACACCGCAGGGTCGCCGAAATGGGATCGCCAAATCACATCGAATTGAAGAGATCGAAAAGTCACCATATGTGCGATGACTTTTCGATTCTCTTTGAATAACCCTGATAGTGTGTGTGTGTGTGTGTGTGTGTGTGTGCATGCGTGTGTGTGTATAAAATTAGCAAGGCGGGATTTGCATTTATGTAAACTAGTCTGAAGATTATCAGTTGTAGGCAGGGTGTTCTTGGTACCTAATCAGCTAACTTCATCCACTTGGAAGAAAATCAAAAATGGATACCTGCCACTCCACTAGGATTCAATCACAAAAAAAGCCAAGAGCTACTGTAGCTCAGATTGCTGAAATATGTAATGCTGGTCTTTATAGAAATGTGTTAGAAAGTGCTTTGCCGTTTGTTGGAAATGGGATGCATAGCCACAAACCAGTCAGAGTGCCCATGATCCTGTCCTCTGCCCAAAGCATCTTTAATGAGGATGTTAGCATGGACCATGGAGCAAAGGCAGAAAGTTGTCTGGTCTGATGAGTCATGTTTTCTTTTAGATCAGGTGGATGACTGGTGTGTGTGTGTGCATCGTTTATCTGGGGAAGAGATGACAGCAAAATGCACTATGGGAAGAAGGCTGGCTGGCGTAGGCAGTGTTATGCTTTAGTTTAGGCAATGTCCTGCTGTGAAACCTTGGGTCCTGGCATTCATGTGTTTGTTACTTTTGCATTTACCACCCATTGAGATATTTTCACACACCATGTACACCCTTCATGGCAATCTCTGATGGCAATTACCTCTTTAAGCAGGATAATGCTACACTGCAAACATTATTCACAAATAAAAAAATGAAAAAATGTGGTACGGAGGAGGCGCTAGGTTGGATAGCATGATAATTTAGGTAAAGATGCAGGATACTGAGAGGGACACAAAACCTCGACTGAAATGTGTTGGAGATACGAAATGGAAAAGGGGTTACTCCAGTGGCGCAAGGGAAGTTGGTATACGTAAATATTCTGGGGAAGAGTTTCAGGTTCTAGAGAAACAGTAGGTCCCAATTAAAAAAGCACAGTCTAAGAACAGACCACTGATAAAAGTGCTATCTTAAGGTAAACACTAAAAAGGTGCAAAATGCAATCAAAAGTGCATATAGTGCAAATAACAACTAAAACGTTGTGCACGTCAAAAGCGTACTGTGGAAAGTGCAACGGTTCCAAATAGGGTGAATCTTAGAAATTCGTACGTAAAAAACAGTTCATAAAAACAAGTTCATAAAAACACATACTTCTTGTGCAAAGTGCAAATATAAAGTGCAATTCAAACAGCACAGAATAGTAATAAATCTGATTGGACAATGGTGGTCCAAAAATAGTGCAAAAGTCTATAGATATGAAGACAGTCTGTTTGTGAGTGAGAAAAAAAGGGCTTGTTTAGGACTGTGTATGTCTCTCACTCTTTGCGTCCATGTATGGAAATCCTCAGAAAGAGAGGGAAGACGAATCTTATCCTTGATGTCCTAGTGAATTCCACGTGAATTCCACGTTCTAGTGAATTCCACATTCTCAGGATAAGAGGGAAAAGGAGAGAGAGAGAGAATAATAGTGCAATATTGTCTGGATTTGTTGATTGTGGAAATATGCAAGAAAAATGAACACTTACACTTTCCAGAGTCTATGTAGTCCAGGCTCTGGTTTGAAGTGCACTGGGCCAAATATAGAGTGGCCTCTTCCCTTCCTTTTAATTTTCTTGTTCACCTCGAATATAGAGAGACAAGGTACTCATAGCGCAACTTGAATAGTAGCTGAGTGCATATAATAAAGAAGAGTTGGTCTCACTCACCGATGTTGGAGCCTTGTTCCAGGCTCAACTTAATGGCATACAGTGCTCCTTAGTCGGTGGGCACCGTCACCTCTTTAGCAATCTTCTACTGGCTCAGGTAAGTAGATGGAAAAATAGGGGTGAGGTATCAGGTACAAGGTACAATACAGACCATAAAAAAACCAAATCCACGAATTTTTGAAATTAAAATACGTGGTTTATTGAAAAGATCTAAAATGGGGGGGGGAGGGAGGAAAAAAGAATGGTGGAGAATGGTGGATACGCGTTTCAGCAGCTCACGTGCCTTCATCAGTCCATAATTGGAGAAAAAAAATTTTTATTCACAAATAGTTTGAGAAACAAGACAAATTTCAAGGTGTTGCCTTGGCCTCCAAATTCCTCAGCTGTCAATCTGATTGAGCATTTGTGGGATATGCTGGATCAACAAATTTTTTCCATAGAGGCTCCTGCTTGCAACTTGCATGACTTAAGTATTTGCTGCTAATATGTTGTTGCCAGATACCACAGCACACATTCAGTGGCCTTGTCGAGCCCATATCTTAATGCATCAGAGTTGTTTTGGCATCTCAAGGGGAACATACATGGTATTACGTAGCTGGTTTTAATATTGTGGCTGCCCTATGTATGTATATATGGATGGATATGTATCTATATACAGTGGTGTATATAGGTTTTGTGCTGCCCTAGGCCTGACTAAACTCGTGCACCCCCTAATTTAAATTTGACGCACCCCTTCCTGTCAAGGGCACACCTCTTCCTGGTTAATCCCCACCCTTCCTATTTAAGCTCCACCTTTTCCTCTTAGAGCTCCGCCTTTTCCTCTCTTTATATTAAAAGTGGATACCAAGTGCCTACATGTATATTTTGTATACCATTTCAAATGTATCTATTGAGATAAATAAAATTATGAAATGTTTAAATTCAAGCATTTTTACAAAGAATAGCTATGCATGTCAAGTATACTGGATCACAGCCACTCTAATTGGTTGAACAATAAAATCCACAGAAACGTGCACTGCATATGAGCATATCACAGAGCTGCATAGCAATAAAACCCACAGAAATGGGCACTGTGTATGAGCATATCAGAGCTGCACAGCAATAAAACCCACAGAAATGTGCACTGTGTATGAGCATATCACAGTACTGCACAGCAATAAAACTCACAGTAATGTGCAGTGTGTATGAGCGTATCCCAGAGCTCCAGGGCAATAAAACTCACAGTAATATTCAGTGTGTATCACAGAATCCACAGCAATGAAACACCCAGCAATGCAATATTTGATGTGTGTCAGTTTATCAGAATCCACAGCAATAACAATTTCAGCAATGCAATGTGCAGTGTGTAGGAGTGTATCAGAATCCACAGCAATAAAACTCCCAGCAATGCAATGTGCGGTGTGTGCGTCAGCATATCAGAATCCACAGCAATAAAACTCCCAGCAATGCAATGTGCGGTGTGCAGGGCTGGATTAACATAGGGGCAGATGGAGCAGCAGCTCCAGGCCCATGCCCCAGAATAGGCCCAGAGAAAAAATAACAATGTCTGCATTTATGAACATGTAAACCCCATTATCTCCAACACCATAGCAGCTACAGGGTCATATGAGGTATCACTGGAAAGGCCAGAGTATGCCCTTTCCAATGATACCAAACATGACCAGGTTTTATGTAACTATAAAAATAAAATAATAAATATTACTTTATTTTTTCTTTCTAACACAGCAATACTTTCCACTTTTCAATTATAAAGTGAACAATGATGCTGCACTAGCTCACCATCTCAAGTGTGGAGGTGATGACATGATCCGTTAATACGTATTGTTACACCAAAACCTAAACCACCGCACTGCAGCAAAGTGCACTGGGGGAGTGACTTTGGGACCCTGCGTTACTAATCTTTACACCTTACAAGGTCAAGGGAGGTGTCATTGGACAGGTCAGCGTCTGGCCTTTGCATTAATACCAAACATGACCATGTAAAATCTAAAACGAAAACCCCAAAACTTTTTATCTTTTTATTTTTAGTTCCAATGCAATGGCATTGTCCATTTGTCACTTATAAAATGAGCAATACCACTGCCATTACTCACCTTCTCAATTCCCACGCTGGGAGCAAGATCAGTGTTTTATACATAGTCATATTATTCAAAAAACACAAGGGAAATATTTAATTTTTTTGGTTAAAATTGTATATTTTCTCAGAAAAATGCAGTAACAGGATCCCATTTTAAAAAAAATTAACAAGAATTGCCTATAGAATATATAACCACAAAGGTTTGGATGATAAAATGTGAAAAAAATTATTTTACATGCTTTAAATGATTGAAATCTGATTGTAAATTTACTCACACAGTGTCTGCCTGGTTAGATATATCAGTATCTGCACTATAACCTAAAATATGCTTTCATTTCACTAAATTCCAAAAAAAGCCACCAAAATCTTCAGCTCCAGGCCCATAGAGATCTTAATCCGGCCCTGGCGGTGTGGATGAGTGCATCAGAATCCACTGCACTAAAACTCCCAGCAAACCGAGTGTATATGAGCACACAGCAATTATTTATTCTATATTTAATCGGCCTCCGTCCACGGTAGGGCTGTGTGCAGAGTCAGCAGGGACTGTGTACGGACTCAGCAGGAGGTCCCTCCAGGCCACATTATGATCGCGGCTGTGCCTGTGCGTGGAAGCCATCTTGTCAGTAGTGGGGTGCTACTGCCAGAGGGTGCACCATGGTTTGAATTCCCTTCCCAGTGGGTGTTCAGTCCAGAATAGAGTGAGAGTCCGTGTTAACGAAAGGGCGGGCAGCTGCGTGCATGCTTGTCACGTGGTTCAGCCAGTCAGGTGGTACAGAGTCTCCGTACCACCTGACTGGCCGGACCGCGTAACCTGCACGCACGCAGCCTCACCAGGAGCCAGACGGCTCAATGACAATTTTCTATCACTGCGGTGCTGGTTAAGGAAAGGTCCACTTTAAACAGTAAGCAGACAGGGCTTCATATTCTGCTGATAAACCCCCCTTTACCTGCCGTTTATTGTCATCAACTCTCTCTGCACACAAATCACATCCCCCTCCCCTCTCCTAGAGCTGCTGCGGGGCATGGGAGGAGCTATTCCTTTTCCGTTCACCCAAAGACTTCCTGTAAAATATTTAGATAATCTAAAGCAGTGCAGTCTTGCTTACTCAATTTTAGGTTTCTTACAGCCTCTGACGCAGGTCCCTTTAAGCTCTCAGTAATCCTTTGCTTCTTCTGCGCTTCAGGGACGTCCCACTCATCCAGAGCCTGCATCGCCTGTTCTACCCATTCTTCGAAGGTTTCTTCTCCCACCGGAGTTGGTATGTTTCCTGTAAAATTTCTCAACCGACGATAACCAAAGTTAGTGTGCGGAGGGCTTGTTCTTTGACATTTAGCCAGCAAATCTCCAATAGCCACTATAAATTCAGGCCCGATCATGGCCAGCGGACTGGGCGCGGGAACACTCGCGGGATCGCCACGTGGCGCACTTGGCTGAATCAGTTGAATTTCCACCTCATCGGTCAGCTTCACGCTCGCGCCCTGAAAACACACTGGAACACCCTTTCTCCACTCAAAAAGAACATACGTGTGAGAGGTATCTGGGTTCTCTTTAAAGTCCAGGATTAACCCCCGATGATCTGGTGTCAGCGCGGCCACGGCCTGGCCAATCTGATCTTCGGCCCAAGTGTCTGCAGGAATATCCATGACTATACACAATTCTATCTGACTACTGTGCTCCTCACACCATTTGGCAGCAGTGTCTGGATCCATATTTAACCCTTAAAATGCGGTTTTTCCAGAGACTGGATCCCGGAAACAAGCCCCCACGTGTAGCGCTCACTCCCGGAGGAGCCGCTGAATTTAAACCTCGGGTCAGTCTCCCCGCACTAGGGAATAAATATACACCAGCACTGTTGTGGATTTTATAAGTTATATAGTTTACTGATCTCAAATAAACTGGCATATATAAAGCAGCACGGTATACATATATATTTACAGAAGTTCGTAATGCGAGAAACGCGCAGCGGAAAAGAAAAAATGAATATTAACCCCTTCGTTGTTGGAATGTGAGTCCCGTACAGGTTGTGTCCCAAAAAGGTGTACGTGTATGCGTGTGTTGGTACCCGGGTACAAGATTCAACTGGCCAGTGAATGATTTAAATGTGTCTTCGACTAGTCACGTTGGGGCCCTGTAGGTTTAGACAAACTTGCAGCGTGCTTGCTTTATTATTTTACTGTGGCCGGGAAGGCCTCTCACCCATCCGCCAGATACTCTGCGCTCTGCTCGACCCAGGACGTCTCTCCGCTCGACTTGACTGGGACTCTGTGCCACCAGATCCGCTTGTCTTGCTTGTCCGTTTCTGCCACAAGATGCTCTGCTCACCGCCTGCACTCCCACTAGATCATCGCGGTCTCCTAACTGGGGGTCCTTCAGCAACTCTGTATCTTTGTAAACTTCTCAGCGGTGGATTACTAGGTCTCTGGCAAGTAATGTGAACCGATCTCCAGCTCCGCAAGGTCGCACCTGCGCTCCGGCCGGGTCGCGATCGTTGTCTGTCTCACGTGCGTCTTGCTCTCTTCACTCCTCGGCGCGCTCTGGGTTTCCTCTGCACGAGGCTGCGGATGTAAGTCTTTTCTCCCCACCCACTTCCTGTTCCCGACGCAAAGCATGCTGGAAAACGTAGTCCCATTGTCCAGTGTCTCTTACATTGCGCTTGTAATAAGTACTACAGCAACAGTGTTTTAAACCAGTGCTACAATGCCATAACGATTGCACGCTGTAATTAAAGCACAAGGTGGCGCAACAAAATAATAGAGTGTGTGACTTTGAGCCAGTCAGTGTATTTTTAAAATGATTGTCAGACGTATGTGCTTCATCTCCAATATTTTCACATTTATCTTTTCGTTAAAATAAACACTTTGCATAGCAAATCCTGTATGCAAATGGTATTCTCTTGTGATTTGCTCACAAAGCCGTAAAAGAACTTGTTCTGAATGCTTCTATGAAACCATATCACTTGGTTGACTCCCAAAGCAAGGGTACAGTGTTACAACATGAAAGAGAGGACAATTCATTAGAAACCAGCAGCAGATGTGGAATTGTTGTAAGTGGCAGAATACATAGAACAATGCTTTTGTTATTTTAAGCGCCTACAATCCAAATCTAGACATGTTTTTGCATCTGCTGAAGAAAGGACCTTTTCCTTGAGAGCATTTAAGGTAGATGAGTAGAAGATACATATTTTCGTAATTTTTTTCAATGCAAAGTTTTAACATACTGCTTATTTATCAAAGTCAAAGTACCTTTTTGACAAGAAACATGGTTTATTACAGATAAAACAGGTTTCTAATGAACTGATCTAATGGCCTGCTGTTCTCTTAGCATTTTGTTTTTCAAATATGGATGCATCGCTGAAATACTCGCTCTTGAAATGTTCTGCCTAATTACTGTGCTTTCCCCTGTTTCCCTTTAACATTGCAGAACTGATAGTAAACTAAGGTTAAATGCTTGAAATAAAATTATTTGATAGGACGGCACATTTTCAGAAACTTTTCTGTCCTTATTGTCAAATAAGTATGTACTCTGACACCATATTTTTGTGAGGTACTCTCCTTAACCCCTTCACTACTAATATCAAGATATCACAGGTTTCAAATGTGCTTTGGTGCTGAATCATAGTATCATTGATTGCCGAAAAAGCCTCGTTGCTTTAAAATAAATTAGGAAACCGAAAATTTAACCCAAAGAATCCCGAAAAATGGCTAAAAAATCCTTAAAAAAAATAAAAGGACTTTTTGGTGCAAGTGAAAAAAATAAACGGTTTAACCCCGTCATTATCAATACCGAGGTATCTCGTGCTTCACCATCTGATGCCCTGATATCGAGATATCTCGATGTGCTGTTCTGCAGTCCAAAAGAAAATTAAATTTGTTTGCTGCACTTCTGCAGAAAGTGCCCCCAAAGTTTTAGCCATGTGGGCATAATGTCCAAAGAGCTAAAACTGTAAAATATGCAGCTGATAGCTCTGAAATATCAGGCTTTCAGATGCTGTCAGCAGCCGATGCAGGAGAAATAGAAGAAAATAGATCTTCTGGTAAAACCTCTGTAACTCGATTTGGCAGTAGATGGCACCCTCTATTGGCCAAATAGGTTATTACAGTAGTAGATATATACAGTGGCAAAAAAAAGTATGTGAGCCCTTTGGGATTACATGGAGTTTTGCATGAATTGGTCATAAAATGTGCTCTGATCTTCATCTAAGTCACAACAATTTGAAAAACACAGTCTGCCTAAAATAATACAACACAAACATTATATGTTTTCATGTGTTTATTGAACAGAACATGTAAACATTCACAGTGCAGGGTGGAAAAAGTATGTGAACCTTTGGACTTAATAACTGGTTGACCCTCCTTTGGCAGCAGTAACCTCAATCAAACATTTCCTGTAGTTGCAGATCAGACCTGCACAACGATCTGGAGTAATTTTGGACCACTCCTCTTCACAAAACTGTTTCAGTGTAGCAATATTCTTGGGATGTCTGGTGTGAATCGCTCTCTTAAGGTCATGCCACAGCATTTCAATCGGGTTGAGGTCAGGACTCTGACTGGGCCACTCCAGAAGGCGTATTTTGTTTTGTTGAAGCCATTCTTTTGTTGAATTACTTGTATGCTTTGGGTCATTGTCCTGTGGCATCACCTATCCTCTGCAGAGCTTCAGTTGGCGGACAGATGGTCTTACGTTTTCCTGCAAAATGTCTTGATAAACTCTGGAATTCATTTTTCCATCAATGACAACAATCCATCAAGGCCCTGAGGCAGCAAAGCAGCCCCAAACCATAATGCTCCCTCCGCCATGTTTTACAGTGGGGATGAGGTTTCGATGTTGGTGTGATGTGCCTTTTTTTCTCCACACATAGTGTTGTGTGTTTTTTCCAAACAACTCAATTTTGGTTTCATCTCTCCACAGAATATTTTGCCAGTAGTGCTGTGGAACATCCAGGTGCTCTTTTGCAAACTTCAAACATGCTGCAATTTTCTTTTTGGACAGCAATGGCTTCCTCCGTGGTGTCCTCCCATGTACTCCATTCTTGTTTAATGTTTTCCTTTTGTAGATGTGTCAACAAAAATGTTAGCATGTGCCGGAGATTTCTGTAAGTCTTTAGCTGACACTCTAGGATTCTTCTTTATCTCATTAAGCATTCTGCGCTGTGCTCTTGCAGTCATCTTTACAGGACGACCACGCCTAGGGAGAGTAGCAACAGTGCTGAACTTTCTCCATTTGTAGACAGTCTGTCTTACCGTGGACACATGAACATCAAGGCTTTTGGAGATACTTTTGTAACCCTTTCCAGCTTCATGCAAGTCAACAATTCTTGATCGTAGGTCTTCTGAGAGCTCTTTTCTGCGAGGCATGGTTCAGATCAGGCAGTGCTTCTTGAAACCAGTAAACCCAAAACTGGTGTGTGTTTTTAAAGGGCAGGACAGCTTTCAGAACCACATCCAATAATATCACACTGATTGGACTCAAGGTTGGCTCACTCCTGGCTCCAATTAGCTCTTGGAGAAGTTATTAGGCTAGGGGTTCACATACTTTTTCCACTCTGCACTGTGAATGTTTACATGTTATGTTCAATAAACACATGAAAACATATAATGTTTGTGTTGTATTATTTTAAGCAGACTGTGCTTTTCAAATTGTTGTGACTTAGATGAAGATCAGAGCACATTTTATGACCAATTCATGCAAAACTCCACGTAATCCCAAAGGGTTCACATACTTTTTCTTGCCACTGTATACTACTGTACAATTTATTAAACATGATTTTTCAAAAAACCACTGGTTTCTGACTATCAGGGTTATTGAAAGAGAATCGATCTGGTGCCGAAATGTACCCGAACACTGAAATTCAGCGAACGGGGACATTTCGGGACCATTCGGCTATTCTGAGAGCAGGCAGTTCGCCAAATGTTGGTGAATTGCCTG
This sequence comes from Leptobrachium leishanense, assembly GCA_009667805.1. Taxonomy (NCBI): domain Eukaryota; kingdom Metazoa; phylum Chordata; class Amphibia; order Anura; family Megophryidae; genus Leptobrachium; species Leptobrachium leishanense. The sequence goes on from RXON01000208.1 coordinate 35,698, forward strand.
CACATATGTGAAGATAACAATACAATATACAGGTCTATTCACTAAAGGTGACACTCAGGAGAATTGGCAGGAGAAGAAAACAATCTAGACCAAATAGCCGATTTGGAAAGTAAGATAAAGAGGAGAATGGTTCTGGTTTGGCTATAATTGACCTAGAATTTTCACTTCTGGCAATTCTCCTGACTTTGCCTGAATAGACCCTGTAGTGAATAGACCTGTTAGGGTAAAATGATGTTCAGAAAGCCACTTGCAGCCGATGACAGCAATTGGCCACTGAGAAGGGAGGTGGGTATAGGACCTACGGGGCATGCTATGCTGCCAAGTGGCATTTAAGCCCCAGGAATTACTTTGTAAAGGTTAAGTAAAAAAACAAGAAGACAGAGTCATGTATCTTTAACCCCTTCACTACCAAGATCGAGATATTTCAGGCTTCAAAGGCACCATCTGATGCCCCATTATCGAGATATCTCGATCTGCAGCTCTGCAGCCCAAAAGCAAATGGAATTCGTTTGCTGCAAACAAATTCTGTTTGTTTTTTGGGCTGCAGAAGGTGCTCCCAAAGTTGTATCCCTGTGGGCATAATGCTCAAAGAGCTGAAACTGTGTAAAATCAGCTAACTGAATGTCCTGACATTGGACCACCGAACAGCAGTGCATTTCAGCAACGTTTCTCTGCTGTTTTGTGTTCTCTGAATAGACGAAGCATTGCTTCTCTATGGGGATTTCACTGCCCTCGAAAAGGCACCGAACAGACACCGTATGTGCAGGCTTTACGCCAGCATTTGGCGAACTGCCTGCTCTCTGAATAGCCGAATGGCCAGGAAAGGTAATCGTACTCTGAATTTCAGTGTTTGGTTACCTTTCGGGCCAGATCGGCTCTCTTTGAATAACTCTGTATGTGTCCCAGATTTTTAATTTATTATAATCTTTTTAAAACAATTGGCAGTAAAATGTTTAAACTCTACCTAAAATTAACATTAAGAGAAGTACACAGAATCCTGAAACCAAACAGATGTTCTTATCATAAGCATTATTTTCTATATTTATTTCTAATCAAATAATATAGTTGTAAGCTTAAAAAATATAATTTTACTCATTTTTGCAGCCATGTATAGATATACATGATATCTTTCAGGGTTATTCTCATGAAAAAATTAGGCTGAAAATAGGCTCCCTCAGAAAAAATAATGTCTAGTTGGAATGAAATGAGTCACTTTAGATTAGACAGAGTTCAGAGTCCTCGTGTGCACTATACATAACCTTGACACACAACTAAGTCACATTGTTCCGCATTCTGTTTTAAAGAAGAGGCATATCTGGAGTTAAAAATTCTAGCTACCTGGGTATTTAAACATGGGAAATAAGTTTTTTAACCTACAAAACCAACTGCATTTAATGAGGCATATTCTATTTCTACTACATGTAGTTTGTTTGATAAAATAATTTTTTTTTAAAGTCCATAAAATGTGACAGCATTGTTGAAAAGGCTGATATTTGTTTCATTTCATAATGTAGCTACAGCCTCCATCAGAAAAGGTTATCCAATGTAATTTGTCTGTCACTGTACATAAAGCTAGGAGCCCTGCTTTACAACGTGCCCAGCATTATTTTAACCCCTTCACTACCAAGTGATTTTCCAAAAAAATATTGTCAGGAACCATTTTGTTTTAAAATGTTAAATTAATTATACAGTAAGAAATATTAGGGCATATTCCCAATGAGTTTCTTTCTGTAAATAACTTATTTGGACAGTAGATGGTGCCATCTACTGCCAAATTGAGTTACAGCCATTGCAGTGAACCACAGGCTGCAACTGTATCGGCTTGCTGAATGTCCGATGTCAGAACATTCAGTTAGCTGATTTTACACAGTTTCAGCTCTTTGAGCATTATGCCCACAGGGCTACAACTTTGGGAGCACCTTCTGCAGCCCAAAAGCAAACAGAATTTGTTTGCAGCAAACAAATTCCATTTGCTTTTGGGCTGCAGAGCTGCAGATCGAGATCTCTCGATAATGGGGCATCAGATGGGGCCTTTGAAGCCTGAGATATCTTGATCTTGGTAGTGAAGGGGGTTAAAGACACATGACTCTGCCTTCTTGTTTTTACACGTAACCTTTAGAAAGTAATTCCTGGCGCTTAAATGCCTCTTGGCAGTATAGCACGCCCTGCAGGTTTATGGCACTCCTATGCCCACCTCCCTTCTCAGTGGCCAATTGCTGTCATCGGAAGCAAGTGAATTTCTGAACTTTATTGTACCCTAACAGGTCTATTCACTACAGGGTCTATTCAGGTGAAGTCAGGAGAATTGCCAGAAGTGAAAATTCTAGATCAATTATAGCCAAACCATAAAAATTCTCCCGTTTATCTCACTTTCCAAATTGGCTATTTGGTCTAGATTGTTTTCTTCTCCTGCCAATTCTCCTGAGTTTCACCTTTAGTGAATAGACCTGTATATTTAATTGTTAACTTCACATCTCGTGGTTCGAATAAATGTTATAAAAAAACATTGTTTAATGAAAATCACTTGGTAGTGAAGGTGTTAAAGGTCTATTCATAAACATCTGAGTGGACACTGAGTAGTGCAACTTAAATGTTATAATAGACTTGGGGTCACATACAATCTAGGTGCTAACGTTAACGTTCACCTGCTTGAGCATTAAAGTTAGCCGCGGTGAAAACCACATATTACAATCCAAACACTAACGGGTTAAGTAACACGTTTGCGTTTGGTACCTTGCGCTTTTCAGCACGAGGTTACTGTACTTTGCGTTCCCTATACTTAACATGGAGAGCTCAAAGTGTTAATCAGCATTAGGATTACAATCTACTAGCGCTGATTAACGTCTGGCCGCAGTTAACAGAAAGTTAACCACAGCCAGGACTTGGTGTTAACGGATTCCGCTTCTGCAGAATCCGTTAACACCAGCCAAAAAAATAATAAAAGTGATCGTATACTCACCTTCTATTCTGCAGTGAGGACCGAGGCTCTGTCCGCCTCCTCTGTCTGGCGGGAGCAGGGAGAGACTGGGGGAAAAAGTTCCCCAGTCTCCCCCTGCTTATCACTATGCCGACCGGCCGGATCTCGCAAGGTCATGTGACCACCGGTGTCTGGCTCAATGGAGTCCTATGGACTCCATCGAGTGAATGCGCGAGCATCCCGGGGCGCCCGCAAACAATGCAGGCAGCTTTTTAAGTGCCTGCATTGTAATCCCACATTAAAACGGTGGCGTTAGGGAAAAAACTGCAGGCATAGTTTTTTCTCCCTTGCGCCCCCATTTTAACATGAGGAATGTATCGTGGCCCTTTGTTTTTTATTTACACAATCACTATAGAAAAGTTTGGTCAGTGGTCTTTAACCACTTCCATGCGGAGGACGCGCTCAGCGCGTCCTCCGCATGGCTCCTGCTGTGCGGAGGACGCGCTGAGCGCGTCCTCCCTTTGGGGTCAGCGTGCGGCCGGGTTCCGGCCGATCGCTGGCCCCCCCGGTGCGGGCTGACATCCTCGATGTCAGCCCAGCATCCGGAACCGCCGCCGATGAAATTAGGTGTCATCGTGGCAGCGCGATGACACCTAATTCAGGCGCCCCCCCGCATGTGTGGAGGAGGCGTCTGAAAGGGAGGGGGGAGGTCCTTCGGACCTCTCTCCCTCCCGATCGGCGGCGTTGCGGGGGTTAACCCAGGCACCATTTGGAAGGGCACAGCCTGCCCTTCCAAATGGTGCCTGGCATTAACCCCTGGGGAGCTGGATCGCGAATCGGCGCTGAAAAGCGCCGGTTCGTGATCTTTTCCCGGAGCTGGCCGACATCTTGGATGTCGGCCAAGCCTCCGGGAACTCCCCCTGAGGACTGGCGTCATCGTGCATAGCACGATGACGCCAGTCCTAGAGTTAACCCCTAACTGCCACCAACGGTGGAGATAGGGAGTTCCAATGAACTCCCTATCTCCCGATCCGTGGCAGCTAGGGGTTAATGTTTGGTATGGTTGGATCGGCCAGAGCATGGCCATTCCAACGATACCAAACACTACAGTGAAAAAAGTTTTTTAAAAAAAATAAAAAATAAAAATAAAAATATATTTAAAAAAAAATTATAAAAAAAAAATAAACATTTTTTTTTTCTTTTTTTTGGTTCGCTAATGCAGCAATATTGTTCCCATTTCAATTATAATGTGAACAATGATGCTGCACTAACGATTTTTGTATGCGGTGCGTTTGTTAAAAATCGTGTAATTTTCCCCAAAAAAAAATGTAACGAGACCCCATCTCTAATTTTTTTAACAAGCGCACCCCATACAAAATATAACCGCAATTTCTTGCATGTTAAAATGTGAAAAAAAACACTTTACACATTGTAAATTATTGAAAATACATATTTTATTGCATTTTTTGTTATAATATACAGACAGGTCATGACGTATACATATAATAATGACATATTATGAATCTACCGGGTCTGACGGAAAGAACGATATATAATATGTCTGGGTCATATACTAAAATAAGCCTTCAAAACACGTTTAAACATGATGAGCAAAACCGGTAAAAATGACCTCAGCACAGAGGTGTGAAAAGCCTCAGCAGCGAAAGGGTTAATGTATAAAAGATGGTCATCTATTTAACATTCTTATTAGACATGTGCACAGCACAAAATTTCGTTTTGAACTAATGGATTAGTCCTAAAATGCAATTTATTTAGTTGCTAAAGAAATTCGTTTTCAGTTCTTTAGTATGAAAACTAATTTCATTCATCCGAAAACCAGTGGATACAAATACAATTGTAGTGGCTCCTCAGAGGGCTGAGATCGCTGCTTGTTACAGTATCTCTCACTCTCAGCACAATGTGGGCCATATTACATAGTTGGTGCTAACTTAACCAGAGCTGTTGTAAACTTACCAGAGCCATTATAGCCTTTAGAGGTTTTACGTTTACAACAGCTCTGATTAAGTTAGCACCAACTTTGTAATACTGCCCCATGTCAGGCAAAGCTGTTACAGTAACTGACTGCTGCTCATCACAGCGCTCAGAGTTTCAGTAAAACTAGTAAATAATATTTTTATAAGTAAGAGGTTAGACCAATATTATTTCCTTGTTTTACTGAAACTCTGAGCGCTGTTATAGTCAGTTACTGTAACATCTGAGCCTGATACATTGTACTAAGATAATATAACAAGCAGCCGATCTCGGAGCTCACAGCCACTGGATTTAAAGGGCTAAAAAAAACCGCTCCTCTTTGTATAATGTTTATAACAGCCTCCTGCATTAATTAATACCCCTCTCTGTACAATGTATACAACATCCAACTGCATTTATTAATACCCCTCTCTGTATAATGTATAGAACATCCAACTGCATTAATTAATACCCCTCTCTGTATAATGTATAGAACATCCAACTGCATTAATTAATGCCCCTCTCTGTATAATGTATAGAACATCCTCCTGAATTAATTAATGTCCCTCTCTGTATAGAACATCCTCCTCAATTTATACCTTTCTCTGTATAATGTATATAACATCCTCCTGCATTAATTAATGCCCCTCTCTGTATAATGTATAGAACATCCTCCTGCATTAATTAATGCCCCTCTCTGTATAGAACATCCTACTGCATTGGCATGTGGAGGGTGCAGAACGTTGGATGTTGCACTATTCATTGCTGGTCTCCTTCACTGCTCAATGTAATATCACAAAAAGGACTGAAACTAAAATGTAGTGCATTTTATTTTAGTTTCTTTCGTTTTTTGTACTGAGCAGTTTCGTATCTCTTGAGTCATACGAAAACTAAATTATCCCAAAATTCGGACTAAATCGTTTTAGTACTAAAACGAATGCACATGTCTAATTCTTATAAAGAAATGCAGATTGACAAAATAAAGCATTAGCTCTCTTATTTTCTGTCTGTCTATTCTTTGCATCACATATTTCTTAAATACATTCTGTATCACACAAAGCTTCAGCATAGCCTTGTTTTTGTCAACATGTCTACTTGCTTCTTCAATGGCTGGTCTTATGTTTCTAATCTATTTATTGCTTTCATATTGTTAATGTCTGAAAACATAACTACACATTTGCTGAGTATATCTTTCCTCAAATGTTTAGCCCAATTTACTGCACATTCAGCTTTATCCCAGCAGTTAGACATGTGAAAATCATTTCAAGCTTGCCAGTATATTCTGCCTTTTTTATTTTGAAAGACATGCCTCTTCTGCAGGGAATCATACTGTGTTTCACTTTCTTTTATCTTTTAAGAAGATCTGTAAATGGAAAGATGAACCTCATGCTCTCTTCATGTTAATTTAATGAGATTATGTCAGGATTGGAATATATAAATGATGAAGCCCAGGATGCAGAAGATGAAACACACTGTTACAAACTACATGGCTCATGGTAGCTGGTATGAGTTGCCCACTGATAACTGTCCGCCCGCAAGGAGAGAGAAAAATACAAACATTATGATAATGATAATAAAAAACACCATCAACTTTGTATGTGGAATGATATTTATTATCGGCCACAGCTACCATCTCCAAAATATATAAAACATATGAACAAAGAAAGAAGACAGTGCTGTAAGGGTTCACATCATACCTATACCTCTCCCAAATCTAAACTGAACTTAAACTCCGTCCCCATCTTACTTCCTTCTAATCATCAAATTACACCTACTACCAAGAACCCTACCTCAGCACTGCCTACCAACCCCCGCCACAAGCTCACGCACAACCCCCTTATGTGCGAGCTCCCCCACCAATAAAAAACAGGGCTTGCTCAATACCCTCCTTCATGCCCAAAATGAACATGTCGGTGCCCACATCCGTAAGATGCACTCCATCAGTACTGTAGAAAATGAAAGCATCCTCCGCCACAAAGGAGATATGCCGCACGGCAATCCCAGAGATCTGTCAAACAAACCTCGCCATCTACCTGTTAACCTTCACCCGGCATTGCCTCACTGCCCCCAAAGCCTGACTCCACACAAAACGAGGTAACCTCTCAGACCATACATAAACTGTGTATGGCAAGCGACCACTCTCACAGCTGCTATAAATCAGCTCTCATGTACTCCAAAAGCCAACCATGAGGTACCACATCCAGGTCATTCCCCCCCAAGTGCATCACCGACACGTGGGGAACCTCGCCATACTTGAAGGCCCCCACCACCGTTGGCAGAAACTCATCCCACAGGAGCCCACAAATTCCAAACCACCGTATTCGTGCCACCGACTCCAGGAAACCCAGCTGCGTGCCAGTTGACCGAACGAAAGCCCTCCTGCATGCCCAGAACACCAAAGAATATCCTACAATCCACACCACACAAGGAGGACCTAAAAACAAAACATTATAAGGACCAAACACTCCAACGCAAACACAAACACCCAACGTCCCTCATTTTTTTTATAACCCCGTAATTAAACCAAAATGAACTCCATAGATATACATTTTATCCTATTATATATATATATATATATATATTTCTTATATTATTATTTTTTTAAACTTTCTCTTTCTTTTTAAGTTTCAATATATTATATTATTTTTTATTTATTTTTCATCTATTCTCATTTTTTGGTTATATAAACACAACTACTACAACACATATATATATATATATATATAAATTCGATAAGGAATGACGGCACTCAAAGACTTATGTTTTTTGTCTACTGTTGCTTTATTGGGTATTCCATAACAACAGGTAACGTTTCCTGTTACGGAATACCCAATAAAGCAACAGTAGACAAAAAACGTAAGCCTTTGAGTGCCGTCATTCCTTATCGAATTTAGAAACCTGGAAGCCATTGTGACGGAGTACCAGGTGGAAATATAGGATTTTTTCAAAAAAAGCGTGAGTGCATGACCTACAAGGATATATGTATATATATATATATATATATATATATATATATATATATATAAAAAATACTAAAAAATAATCCACCCTTAGTTTGACCAGTTCTACTATTTCCCTATATATATATATATATATATATATATTTTTTTTTATAAATATACGTCCATGTATTACCCCACTAAGACCAGAACCAACCAGATAAATCACAACAAACTAGGTCGAAAGTAGGAACGAAATGCCTGAGACCTCCACCTGCCCAACTCTCGAATCTCATCATCGTCCAGGCCAAGGCACGACAGTCAGTCGCCGCCCCAATCCTAAAGGGGTGAGACCCGAAGTCGTCCGGATTTCTCCCCAAACATGACAAACCTTTTTTAAAAATTGTCACAAACTGATACCTCGATAAGGCCGGGCCATTCATGTGACACAAAAAAGTCACACCGGATGACGCATGCATCTGCAGGAAAGCTGCCACATTATCCACAGGGCAAATATCACAATTAGGAACCTTCCTTAACGTGACCTTGCGACCTTTAACCAACTGATCCGATTTTGACCGAGCAAACCATGCTACCACCAAATCATTTTCCACCCAAACTGCATCAGCTCCTAAACCTCCACTCCCTTTCTTCGTGTCACACACCAACTCCCCCAACCTCAGAGCCCCAAAAAACCCTAAACTGAACGCCACGCTCATTAGCAACATCTCGTAGGCTTTTAAACAGAAACCCCCTACAAATTCCCACAAACCCTGCAATAAGTGACCTGAGACCGGCCGCTGCGTATACGCTCTGCACACACCCTTACCATAGTCTTGTACAGTGCACCGTATCACAAAATCCTTGGTGAAATCCAATGTTCCCTATAATTGAAAAAGAAAAGCCAAAGCCGACAAGGATTGATGCACCACCCCTGGAGAAGCACCTGAATCAAACAACCCAGGAGATTCACCCTCAACAACTGATATTCATCCCACGAGGAAACCCCTATGCACCTGGAATGCTCTCCTAAAGCTTCCCAGTCCCGCCACACTCGCGAATAAGTTTTCCTCGTAGATTCCTCAAGAGAGCTCCTCACCCAGCCTCCAAAATCTCCGGCCCGAGCTGCCACAAAACATCCAGACAAGGGATCCCCACGACAGCAGCATTCGGAGCCAATGACCGAAACCTGTCCCACTGCAATCGAGACAAAGAATCCACCACTGAGTTCAGGCACCCCAGAACATGCTGCATCCTGCACAGAACATTAAACTTTAAACAAAGAAGTGCAAATCTCTTTATTAAGCGAATAACTGTAACCAACAAAGCCAAAAATGAATTCACACCCGAAACCACCGCCATATTGTCCTGCCTTTGAGCATGGTCCCCAAAGTTCCAGTGCCCTCACCAACAGAAACAACTCCAAAAAGGCAACTCCAAAATGAGGAAGCAGAAACCCCCTGCACGGCAACACCTGGAAATGGCGGTGCCCTCTGAGCCACCATCAAACGTAACCACAAAGTGATGTCCATTTGATCCCAACCCATGCCAGGATGAGCTGCCAGCCGCTGACGAAATTGCTCATCATATTTCCACCAAGCCCACCCCCTATAAGTAAGATAAGCTTCCCAAATCCCATCAACGTAGCAAAAAAGTGACGAACAGTGCTGAGGGCTCTTCTCCCCATAATACTGTCTAAGATACAAAAATCCCGAAGCCAATTACCAAAAGTCTTAGGTATCTTTTTTTTTGTTGGTGTTTTAAGTAAATTTTATTAAAGCAAGAAATTTATAATCCAAATTATGTTTCTCTGCCCAGCTATCATTCCCCACAACCCATGGTGAAGAAAATTGGAGCTTTTCCACAGTAAAGAATTACAAAATTAAAAGAAAGGAATGCTTAACTTCCAGTACTGTTTCAAAATGCCTTTCCCCGGGTCTAAAAAACATTAGGTTTGGTTTTATATTTTGCTATTTTTTTTTACGTTTTTTAATATCTAGGACTAGCAGCACTTGCCAGACCTGGCATTTACTATGTACATAAGCATTAAGGTTTCCTTTCCTTTTTAATGTGATTTTATGGTTTTGCTGTGTTTTTTGCAGGATTTCTTTTTTTCCGTGTTTTTTCAGTGACGCTCCATATGCATGTTAAACAGCAGCAACACATGTAGCATTGTTCACGGCTTTCTGAGCCGCCTCCTTGACCAGGTGGGCTTGCAGTACAGCGACAGCTTCATCAACCTTTGAACGGAGAGATTCAGGCGATTCCAGCATGTGGAGCAGCTCCAAATTGTCAATCTTCAGTAACATGCCAGTAATTTTTCCAGCGAGATTTGGGTGCATTGCTTGAATAAGTGGAAAAGACGCTCACCCAGCATCTGCTTTTGTTCCTGGGGAGGTGCAGACGCAAGCATTGAAGCAGTCAGAGGTTCTTGACCTTGCACATGGACAGCAGGCTGCTGCATGGCAACCTGTGGCTGGGTACTTAGATGCTGCTGTGGGTTACGGACACCGGCGGCATATTTATATTGAGGGACAGACCTCACACTGGAAGTAGCAGCTGCTGAAGCCACGGCAGCCATTGGCCTTGGACCCATTGTCTGTGTTGTCTTGTTTGCAACACGCTGTGCCGATACCACTCTTGGTACCTGGGAAGAGGTTTGTTTCATTGCACCAAATGTTGGTGCCCTTGGGGCAGCTGGTCGGATGGCTCCTGTCATGATTTGGAAGGGATGTCTAGCATCCTGAGCAGTCCAGCGGGGACTTGGCCTAATTTGTGCAAGTTGTCCAGGGTAGTATGCAACACGATTTTGAGCCGATTTATGCTGCCATAAAGTAGCTGGATGGGGGTGCCTGGTAAGGGTTGATAACTGGGTTCGGCACAACGTGGACACTAGCCACTCTCTGCATATACTAATTGGTCAGGTGTGCTTGCCGCTCTTCCTTTCGCTGTGCAAGAGCTACATACAGAGGCTTTGTGGCCACAATTCTGCTGTTCATTTCTGTCACAGCCTTTGTGGCCTCTTCAGGAGACGAAAAGCAGACAAAACCAAGCCCCTTGCTGCGACCACCTTCCATCATGACCTTGGCACTCGTGATCGTCCCAAAGGGAGAGAATTCTTTTCTTAGACGCTCATCGTCGATACCATCATCCAGGTTTTTCACATAAAGATTTACACCATGGTATCTAGTGATGCGGTCCTGCTTCATCTGTTCAAATTTGCGCTTTATTTCGGTCTGCCTTTCAACCTTTTTCTGGGCACGGCCAACATAGATGGCTTTTCCATTCATATCTTTTCCGTTCATTTCATCCACCGCCTTCTGAGCATCCTCATGCCTCTCGAAGCTCACAAAGCCAAAACCTTTGGACTTCCCGCTCTCATCTGTCATAACTTTAACTCTAAGGGCTGGACCATATTTGCCGAACATTTCTTTGAGACGCTCATCGTCCATGTCTTCTCCAAAATTTTTGATGTACACATTTGTGAATTCTTTAGCTCTGGTGCCTAGCTCAGCTTCTCGCTCTTTGCGGGACTTGAATCTCCCAACAAACACTTTTCTGTGATTCAAAAGCATGCCGTTCATTTTGTCGATGGCCCTCTCAGCAGCCTTCTGTGTCTCAAAGTGAACAAATCCATAACCTTTCGATCCATTTTCGTCACACACCACCTTGCATGACAGGATATTCCCAAATGCCGAGAAGGTGTCATAAAGGGCCTTGTTGTCGATAGATTTATCAAGGTTCTTGATGAAGATGTTTCCTACTCCACTCTTACGAAGAGACGGGTCACGCTGAGACCACATTATGCGCACTGGCTTGCCTTTCATGACATCGAAGTTCCTGGTATCTAAAGCACGTTTGGCATCGGCTGGCTGCTAAAAGTTCACGTATGCATAACCTAGCGACCGTCACGTTATCATGTCACGACAAACACGTATTGATAAGATGGGGCCAGTGGGACTGAATTTTTCGTAGAGCATGTTACATCAGGGTGAAGATCTCCAACGTAGAGGGAAGCCATAGGGTAACTGGGAGCACTGGGATTCATCTTTATTGAGGTTTGAAGTACCTAACCAGAGTGACGGTTACTGACGATACCCTCGCGCTGGCTCACGTGCCCCCGGGGCGCTCGTCCGCGCAGGCTGGAAGGTTATCTTGGCTGCTGGGCGCTGTCTGTCTGTCTGGCCGGAGGATTGCTTTTTTTTCTTTCAGTGTTTTCACTTTTTTTCGTATTTTTTTTTAGAGCTATTTCGTTGCTAGTTGTTCTTCTGTTGCTTGTTAAGGTGTTTTTTGTTTCTTTTATGGATTTTTTGTGTCCTGGAGCCGTGTTAAAAAAAAATCAGATAAAGAGAAAAAAATATATAAAGGAACGAATCGTTGCTTGAACTTTAAAAACCAAACAAAAAGGAAAAAGTATATATAATTTTTAAGGGATTTTTCTAGGGTTTTTGTTTCCCCAAAAAGGAGTTTTGTGATTTTTTTATATTTTTTTAATAATAAGAAAGGTGTGCCGAGGCCAGGCTCCGGAGCACACACTCACACACAGCACTAACAGCTGGGGTAGTAAGGGGGACAGTCTTAGGTATCTTGCAAAATCTCTTCTCAATCGGTTCCTCCTCTTTGGACCCTTCCTTAGCCGACTCATCTCTACCCCCTGACGATTCATCTAAAGTCAGCAAGGAGAAAAGCTCAATATATTCCCCCCTCCAAATCCTTTCTTTAACCTCCTGTTTCAAATGCAGCCCAAGAGGGCCGGCAAAAGAAACGTAGTCATTGCCTTTTGACATGTCTAACACCCTCCTAAGCATCTCGCCCGCGTTTCTCCAGAACCTACACTCGTCAAGGCCGTATCGGAAGCCAAGTCCCTACTCCTCCCCCACCTGACAAGAATCCCCCCGACACAGGCCATGCTTGCGCAATGTCTTCCCCTTGCCCCCCTTGTAAGATTCAATAACATCCTGCAAGAAAGACAAAAGTGAACCCACATCACACCCAAACCCCCTGCTCATATTACCTGTCGCCACACTTGGCCCCCCAGTAGAAGACCGGGCCTCTGGATCTGGAACAGCCACCTCAGCTCCCCCTTCCCCGTGAACCTGAAGAAACCCTCCTGTTTCTCTGAGCTCTCCTCCCAACCTCTACTCCTCGTCACCACCATTCTGCGCAGCAGAAAAAAACAAAGTGCAAGGAACAGGCCTCGAGTTCCTACCTGAACACCTTCTCGAAGCGCTCGAGCCCACGCTAGGCCTCACTGTGTCAGACCCAGATTCCTCACGGCAGTATGAACACCCTCTGACTCTCACCAACTCCGACCTTGCCCTCATGGAAATCAGCCCCCGACTGGCATCCGCATCAGGACTAAGACGTCAGGCAGACAAGAAGCTCTTGACAGCCGCCGAGCTTCAAGCTCTGGTTCACCCGCCAAAGCCACCACCACTCTCCTCCTTGCCCAGGATATACTAGGCTTGTGCACCGATTTTTTTTCGGTTTGATTCGATTTGATTTTTCGGATTTTCAAACTTTTCGATTCGGCTCGTTTCGACCGATTTCTGTTTCGATTCGGTTCGGCTCGACTCGTATTTCGTGTACATTTCTGTTCAGGGAATATCGACCATTTTTCGTATTTTCGTGTCACTTAGCTCGTTTTTTGTATCGACTTTTCGTGATTTCGGAAATTTTCATTTTTCGGAATTGTAGATGTTTTCGGAATATCGATCATTTTTCGTATTTTCATGTCACTTTGCTCGTTTTTTGTATCGACTTTTCGTGATTTCGGAAATTTTCATTTTTTCGGAACGTCTGTTCTCCTCGTTTCAAAGCAATAAATTTCGATTTGACACATTTCAAGTCCATTCGAAAATTCCGAAAATATTTCGTTTCGGCTCGGAAAACTTTTCGGATCTGCCGTTTTCGGATCTAAAAATTTTTGGAAAATCGGCCGCATCCGAAAACACGAATCGGGAAATTTCGTGAAAATTCCGAAATTCCGAAACCCGAAACGCACATCCCTAGGATATACCACGGGACATAACTGACCTCCAAAATAAGCCTCTCCAAATCTGCGCCTTCCACCATCTCTGCCAGAAAAAACACCACACTGGTGCTGCTGCACAGCTGCTGCTCTCCAGATTACCTCAGGGAAAAAGACACGCAGAGACACTGTGTGTGCTCCTTTTAACAGCTCTCTAGACCCCCGCCTACTCTCCTTCCCGCTCAAACTACCTACCGTACAGAAAAAAAACTCCTTTACGTGCTAGCATCGGGGACAAATTAAGGCCCTCCACCAGAGTTGTTCCTGGCCTTCCTTATAAGGCCTCTGAATAGTGGGAGGCAAACAGGGGCAAATCCAGGTATGCAGGACAAACGAGTTATCCATGAGGCAGGTCAGAATCGGCTAAACAAGCAGAGGTCAGGTCAGAAATGTAATCCTATTACAGCAATAAATTACAGCAGAACACACCCAGAGCTAAATTACAATCATAACGTTAGCCCTCACCTGTGTGATTGTTAACGTTAGCCTTGCTTGCCGTAGTGCGGGCGGACCATATTACAATCCGAATGCTAATGGGTTAAAAAACCCGTTAGCGATTCGGATCTTGCACTTTTCAGCGCGAGCTTACTGTGCTTTGCGCTCCCTATGCTTACCATGGCGAGAGCAAAGTATTACTTAGCATTAGGATTACAAAGTCCTAACACTAATTGCCATCCTGCTGCGGCTAACTGAAAAGTAACCCACAGCTAGGACCTAGTGCTAACTGATTCTGCTTCTGTGGAATCAGTTAGCACTAGCTGAAATACCCACAAAAATCTCATACTCATTTCCCATCCTACGGCATGAACGGCGGCTCCATCTGTCTCTTCTTGCAGGAGCAGTGAGAGACTGGCAGAGGGGAGTCCTTCAATCACTCTGCTGACCTGCTGGATCTCATAAGGCCAGATCCTGCAGGTCATGTGACCGTCAATGGAAGTCTCAATGGAGTCCTATGGGCTCTATCGAGGGGTTGCTCGTGGCTGCGCTTAGCGCTGCCGCGAGCATCCTGAGGCTTTGCGCCAGTTTACGGTGCAGGCTGCTGGATTTTTTTCTTTTGAGAAAGTATTTTACCAGGAAGGATACATTGAGATTTCTCTTGTTTTCAAGTATGTCCTGGGTGGCGAGTACGTGTCGATGAGTTTGTTGTCCAAGGACACTTACTGGAAATTAGCGCCTGCACCGTAATATCACGCTAAAATGGGGACACTAAGAAGAAGCCTGCAGGCACAGGTTTTTCTCCTTAGCATTCCCGTTTTAGCGTGGTGGTTGTTATAGTGTCCCCAGAGTCTCAGGGCAGCTGGTTTATATAGATAGTTAACTGCCATCAGGTGTGGATGATAGTCCACTTGATGCTTGTGAAAGCTCTGAATCATGAGTTTGCCGAGCTTCTGATGCCAGCATGGTAGGCAGCATTCAGGAACTTGCCTGAGAGTGCTGGAATTGTTGGTTCAAGTCCAGCCAGATCTCTTAAAGGACCGATGAGCATGTCATATTCCTAAAAAGGGTACCCCTGTGATTTATAAATATGTTATCAAACATAGAAATCACAAAATAAATTAAGCATAACAACCCCACTTGTAAAAGTGATACTTAATATGTTTTTATTGCCTTTACAATGTACTAAATTCCCTTTGATTTCAATGTCTGTTTTATAAGATACTATCTAGCATAGCCAACAAAGAGAGGTCAGAATAAGTGACAAATTTAAGTAGATTAAACCTGATAATATAAATTTCCAAATAAACTTTTTTGCTTTAGGCTACAGGTAAATAAAAACCATTCAGTTCTATTCACTGATAGGTGAAGTCAGGAGAATTGGCAGAAGTGAAAAATCTAGGTCAAAATAGCCAATCCAGAAACATTCTCCCATTTATTTCACTTTCCAAATTGGCTAGTGCGTCTAGATTGTTTTCTTCTCCTTCCAATTCTCTAAACTTCACCCTTTAGCAAATACATGTGAGAGAAACTGAAGAGGTGATAATGTCAATCAGAGAGGGGATAGTTTTAATATGCATATATTATATATATATATATATATACAGTTGTGTTCAAAATTATTCAACCCCCACTGAAATTGAGTGTTTTGGCCAGTTTGACATTGATTTTGATCATTCAGTCATCTTGTTTACAATTAAATCAAAGAGGCACATGTAGGTCAGACAAATATAACATAACATTTATAATGAAATAACCACAAATGTCTTTTCTGTGCTCACATCATTATCAGTTTTATTCAACCCCCAAGTGACATTCAATCTTAGTACTTATAACTGTAAAAGGATGTTGTACTAACAGCTTTTAAACGTGAAGTATAGCTTGACACAAGTGTCTTGCAGCGATCTACGGGTATCTTCGCCCATTCGTCATGGGCAAAAGCCTCCAGTTCAGTCACATTCTTAGGCTTGCGCACTGCAACTGCTTTCTTTAAGTCCCACCAGAGGTTCTCAATCGGATTTAAGTCAGGTGACTGCGATGGCCACTCCAAAATGTTCCAGCCTTTAATCTGCAACCATGCTCTAGTGGACTTGGAGGTATGCTTGGGATCATTGTCCTGTTGAAAGGTCCAACGTCTCCCAAGCCTCAGGTTTGTGACGGACTGCATCACATTGTCATCCAATATCTCCTGGTACTGAAGAGAATTCATGGTACCTTGCACACGCTGAAGCTTCCCTGTACCTGCAGAAGCAAAACAGCCCCAAAGCATGATTGACCCCCCGCCATGCTTCACAGTAGGCAAGGTGTTCTTTTCTTCATAGGCCTTGTTCTTCTTCCTCCAAACATAGCGTTGATCCATGGGTCCAAACAGTTCTAATTTTGTTTCATCAGTCCACAGAACACTATCCCAAAACTTCTGTGGTTTGTCCACATGACTTTTGGCATACTGCAGTCGACTCTTCTTATTCTTTGGAGACAGCAAGGGGGTGCGCCTGGGAGTTCTGGCATGGAGGCCTTCATTACGCAGTGTGCGACGTATTGTCTGAGCTGAAACTTCAGTACCCACATCTGACAAATCTTTTCTCAGTTCCTCAGCAGTCACACGGGGACTTTTCTCCACTCTACGCTTCAGGTAGCGCACAGCAGTCGAAGTCAGCATCTTCTTTCTGCCACGACCAGGTAGCGTTTCAACAGTGCCCTTTGCCTTAAATTTGCGAATGATGCTTCCTATGGTCTCTCTTGGTATGTTTAACATCTTTGCAATCTTCTTATAGCCATTGCCCTTCCTGTGAAGAGTAATCACCTCTTCTCTTGTCTTCCTGGACCATTCTCTTGACTTCACCATGTTTGTAACCATACCAGTAAATGTCTAGAAGGAGCTGAGTATCACAGTCATTTTAAAGCTGCCTAATTGGTGCTTATTATGCTTTATTGCTGCTCCGTGACATCCACAGGTGTTTTCAATACCTGATTGAAAACACTTGAATGAACCTCTGTTCTTCAGAGTGGTAGTCTTTAAGGGGTTGAATAATTGTGTCAATGAAGAATTCACGAAAGAAACATTTACTACTGTATTACAAAACCAATTGATGTCATTTTAGTTGCATATGGTTCTTTAAAAAGTCCTTGTAGGATTTCATTCTGAATACAATTACAAATGTACACTGAATTCCCTAAAACCCTTTACAGCATTGGGGGTTGAATAATTTTGAACACAACTGTATATATATAAAAAAAAATGGGGGGTTGCACTCAGCCTAAACTAAGCGTTTCAGTGCGGGTGCCTCTCAAAAATAAAATACAGAACAAAACCACGGAGAGAGCACTCCAGACAAACACATTCAAAAACCTGCAACAACAGCTCCATGCATGGGTGCATAATATAAGCTTTTACCACATGGTGAAAATTTCTTAACTCTGAGCTTTGCTGAATAAAATGGTGGAAATTTGGTTCGCAATGAACGGCCATGAACGGCTCAGAGTTAAGAAATTTTGTTCTATATATATATTGCTAAGTGCTATTATACATATGGGATAGTGCCATTTTGTTATTATTATATTACTGTCATCATTTATACAGCGCCAACAGTTTCCACAGTGCTTTATAATAACCAAAGCGAACGTGATAAACGGACATATGATGGAAGCAAGAGGTGTAGAGGGCCCTGCTCATAGGAGTTTACAGTCTAGAGGGATTGGAGTTATTTGTTATTCCTAGAATAATTTTGGTGCATTTTATTAGGCTTGTGCAATGATTTTTTTTTCAGTTCAGTTCGTTCGGATTTTGTAAATTTTCGTTTCGACTCGTTTCGGCCGATTTTCGGTTCGTTTCGTTTCGTTTTTCGTATCGACTTTTTTTTCGTGATTTCGGAAATTTTCGTGTTTTTCGGAACGTCTGTTCTCCTCGTTTCAAAGTGTCTATTCGTTTTGACGTAAACTAATGGGTTTTCGGATATGATAATTTATACGATACGATAATTCTGCCGATATATTTCATATTTTACAATAAGGATACATTGAGATTTCTCATGTTTTACAAGAAGGATACATTGAGATTTCTCTGGATTTCCAGGAAGGATACATTGAGATTTCTCATGTTTTACCTGAAGGATACATTGAGATTTCTCATTTTTTACTAGAAGGATATATTGAGATTTCTCTGGTGTCCCGGGAAGGATACATTGAGATTTCTCATTTTTTACAAGAAGGATACATTGAGATTTCTCTGGTTTTACAAGAAGGATACATTGAGATTTCTCTGGTTTTCCAGGAAGGATACATTGAGATGGGAATGTTACAAAATTTAATTACAGAATCAGCGATATAAATACGATGTCTGAAATTACTGAAATGGAACCGAAATCAGGAATGGAGCAGAAATCACGAATGGAACGAAAATGAATTTCGATTTTACACATTTCTAGTCCATTCGAAAATTCCGAAAAGTTTTCGTTTCGGCACGAAAATTTGTTCGGATCTGCCGTTTTCGGATCTGAAAATTTTCGAAAAATCGTCCGAATCTGAATGCACGAATCGGGAAATTTCGTGAAAATTCCGAAATTCCGAAACCCAAAACGCACATCCCTACATTTTATAGATTTAAGCATATCATTCTTCTTCTAAGTCTAATGTTATGGTTATAAATCGAAGATGCATGGAACACACAAAGCTTGCCATTTTTAGGGAGAGAGAATTTTCCCTCCACGATCACTTCATGGACCTGCAGGATCGTGTGACCCGGCAGCAGAAGCCTCCACTGCCGTGAATATCCTAGAGACTAGTGGTCATTACGGCGCAGGCTGCTGGATTCTCATAGCCTTGCAAATTGCGTAGAGAAGCTGCATGGATTTCCTGATTCGGAAGCCCCTGAGCTGACTGGGATTAGAGACACGCAATGAGGAAGAAAAGAAGAGTATTTTCACCCACCCCAAAAAATAGAGGGCTATATTACAAAGTTGGTGCTAAATTAACCAGAGCTGTTGTAAACTTACCAGAGCCATTATAGCCTATGGAGCTGTTAAGTTAACAACAGCTCTGGTTAAGTTAGCACCAACTTTGTATGATGGCCCAGCGAATTTTCTAAAGTTATTGGGGGACTGCTAACAGCAGCATCTGCCCATTTGTTTAAGGGCAAAAAGGGAGAGGGGGTTATCTAGAGTGTTCCTTTAACCCCTTAAGGGCCGTTGACGTACCCTGTACGTCCTGTCCTCGGGTCTCCCTTAGACCCGCGGACGTACAGGGTACGTCAGCGGCGCCTAATCCCCCTCCCACCGATACTCACCTCCCTCGCTGGATCCCACGGCGATCTGGCAGGGAGGAAGCCTGCCCATGTGATTTACATGGGCAGGCGAGGCTGATGACGTCGCCACGCTGCGTGGTGACTTCATCAGCAGGCGTCCCCATGCATTTCGGAGCCCTCTATCTCCCCAACCATTGAAGCTAGGGAGATGCCGTTTGCACTGCTGGAGAGGGGAGAGCCTCCCCTTTCCAGCGATGTATGGCATTAACAGTTTCGCCGCCGGATCACGTTGCGGCACCAATTGGCGCCAAAACACGATTCAAACCTGGAGGGGGGCTGACATCTTGGATGTCAGCCAAGCCTCCAGGTCCCCCCCCACCCACTGACAACCTCACCATATGTGTGAGGATGTCAGAGGGCCAGTTAACCATCTAGCTGCCATGTAGAGATAAGGGGATCCTAAGGATCCCTTTATCTCCCGATCCATGGCAGCTAGATGGTCATATTTGACATCATTTGAAAGGCCTGATTATAGCCTTTCAAATGATACCAAACATGACCAGGTTTGGTATTAAATTTTTTTTAAAAAAAAATTAAATAAAAAAAAATTATAAAAAAATTAAATAAAATAAAATTTTTTTTTTTTTTTAAAGTTTTTTTTGTCTGTGGGGGGTTTAATTAAATAGGACCTAGGCTGTCATCTAAAAATAATTAGCACAAAATGGTCAGAATGAGCACAGCGCACATAGGTGAACTGTCTCAGCAGTGAAGGGGTTAAAAAGCAAACGCATGTAAAAATTGGGTATTTCTAGTCTCGGGACAAAATTTTGAATCTATTTAGCCGGTGTCTTTTTGGGTGGTTGTAGATTTTGGGGATTAAATTACGAAAAAGTGTGTTTTTACCATTTTTTTCCTCATATTTCATATTTTTTTTATAGTAAATTATTCGATATGATGGAAATAATGGTATTTCTAGAAAGTCCTTTTAATGGCGGGAAAAAGGGTGTATAATATGTGTGGGTCGAATAAACGAGTAAGAGGAAAATTTGACCTAAACACTAACAGCGCAGAAACGTAAAAACAGCAGCGGTCACTAAAAGACGGATTTGTGTAAAACCGCCCGGTCACTAAGGGGTTAATAAATATAACTGTGTGTTTTATTCTTCTAAACCCAAAGTAACTCAACATGCATTTTTCTGCTTTACAAATGAAGAGTCTCAAAAGATAGATATTAAATATAAGCACTTTATAAAAGAAAATTTATTATTATATATTGGGAGTGTTTTTCCAGTAATTATAAAATTGCTTAAAACTAATAATGACCAGTACTGAGTAAAATGAATGATAATACACTACTGTATATTATCTGTCCGTTTTTCACTCTCCATTAGACATGTGCATAGACAAAAAAATTCAATTTGGTTCTAAATATTTTGGAATCCAAAAATTATGGCCTGCAAAATATTCAGAACCAGATAATTCAGATTTTATGGGAAGCTTCAGAAATTTCAGACTGGGCTAGTTTGGAATATCAGATATATTCAACCATTTCCAATATTTTTATCTCTGTTGTATTAAAATCTAAACAACTACAGAATGATGCATGAAAGGCTGTGGTATGAGGCACAGAATGATATATATGCTTCAAAAATGACTTACAGAATGAAGAATATGCTCCAAGAATGATGTACAGGTATATAATAAAGCATATTCTCCAAACTTGACGCACATGTAGCGCTCACCCCCGGAGGAGCCGCTGAATAAACCCAGGATAGTCTCACCACTCTAAGAATTATTATACACCAGCACACTGTTGTGGATTTTTCTAGTTTTTGTACTTTACTGAAGCAATAAAGTGGCATAGAATACACATATACTTTAAGCGCAATCAATTAAGCGGGAATAACTGCCGAAATACACAACGCGGGAAAAACACGTGGGGGAAAAGAAACGGTTAATGTCCCTTCGGTACGTAAGTTAAGTCCCACTGAAAAAGGCTCATAAATTGGTGTCTTAGGGTACCCGGGTACTAGATTCAACTGGCCTGTGAATGAACGAAATTATCTTCGACTAGACAACGTTGGGGCCCTGTGGATTGAAACGTTTAACCAAGTGCACACTTTTGTTTCGGAACCGTAGGCCTTGAGGCCTCTCACCCATCCGATGAACAAAGTGTCCAGAACCGATGACTCGACCAAAGGATCTCTCTCTGCCGACTGGAACCCGGTGCCAACGAATCCGCTCCTCCGATGCTGAATCTCCGCACTGGAACTGGTCCGCCGCCTGCACTCCCGTTCGATCGTGCGGCCTCCTTACGCGAGGTCCTTCTGGAACCTGGTTGTCCTCCAAACTGCTCAGCAGAACGTTGTAGATGATGATGCACGCTCCGTCCCCGATCTCCAGCACTGGATGCGTCTCAGTCCCCGCTCCTGCCTGGTTTTGATCCTGGACAGTCTGCTGCAGGCGTCTCACTCATTCAGCTGCTCTGCTCACTCTGCCCATGTCCCGCACGAGGCTCCTGATGTCTTCCTGGCGCCAGCACACCCACTTCCTGTCCTCTTCGCAGAGGTTTCTCAGAGATGAAGTCTTTTTCAGTCCAGCATAGCCCATAACGTCTCTAGGCTCTGTCTCCCACTAGTGGTAGCAACAGTTCAATACATAGAGCCAAACTAATACAGCGCTACACACAGAATAGGGCATTATTATTATTATTCTTTATTTATAAAGCGCCAGCATATTCCGCAGTGCTGTACAATAGGCACAGTATAGACAGGATTACAATACATTGAACAACAATTGACAAACAGTACAGGAGGAGATAATGGCCCTAGGGCATATGCTCCAACATTGACTCACGGAATGGGGGATATGTGCCGACAAGATGAAAATAATGGGAGATAAGCTCCACAAATGAGGCACAGAATGAAACATGAAAGAATGAATGAATGAATTTAGTAGAGTGAAGAATGAAGGCTCCAAAAAAGTTTGCACGTAATGTATAATATACTCCTAAAACGACACACAGAATGAAGCATGTGCTGCACAAGTGATGTACAGATTGAAGCATTTGTTCCAGAAATTATCTGACTGTGGAATGATACACAGAATGATATATATATGCTTCAAAAATGTCTTACAGAATGAAGTATATGCTCCGAGAATGATGTACATAATTAAGCATATGCTCCAAACAATGGCACACATAATGACGCATAGACATCAATAAAGATGTAGAGCAGATCTGTCAAAATCACAGCGCTCGGATGTTGATAACTAATATTACCAGAATCCCTTCAATTCAATAGATTTCCAGGGAATCATGGGACTTGTAGTTCAGAAACATCTGGGTGTCAGAGTCTGACAGCTCTGCTGCAGAGGATTTTGAATTATACCAAATAGATTATATTCTGACTTGCCTGAGTATAATTGGATCAGTTTGCATCAATTCGGGTTGTTTTTTTATTTTTTATTTGGAGATTAATTCAATTTGGATATTGGCAATTCGGAATGTGGTTTGATTGTCAAATTGCCCTTTATTTGGCAAATTCTGAATTGATGTGAACTGAATTTCTCATTCTACTCTCCGTGATGCTTCTAATCACAGACATGTGTTGATCCAGCCATCCACTTGCCATTCATAATTTCTCTTGGACGGCATAGAATGTAACAAAAGGAAAGATCAGTGTGAGCATACACAATTGAGAAGTGCCAGTCTGTTCTAATAATGATCATAGAAGAAAATGAAGGATGTTGGTTCTGGTTGGCGGAAGGATGCATTTCAGTGATTGGTGGATACTCTCCTTGAATGCCAGAATTAGCCCAGCCGTGAAGCTGGGGCCAGGTAACATCGTGGAGAATTACATGGCTAAATATGGTATGAAAATCTCTCTTAAAAAGACATTGTTATCCACACAGTGTTAGCTCACTGTAATGATGATTACAAAACCAAATAACATAACTAATTTGTAGGCTCGAAGCACAAAATATGGGAGAAAATTTGATTTGTCATAATGTCAATACATCATGTGATGTATTCGTTTAGTTTTAGGAATGGCAAGGAAAAAATACATTGTTTACATTTTGATAATTTACATGTCAAACAATGGTTCATTTATTTTGATTCCATTTGTATATACTTCCTGAAGTCCTTAGGTTTTATTATTCCATATAGTCACAAATAATCCTTTTTTGAACCAGTAATAATCCTGTAGCAATCACATATAGAAGTGGATAGTAAAAGCAGCAAACAAAGCATTGTCAATCTCATTTCCTTTCCTTTATACTGTCACTTGCGTTCTTTTGCCATACGTTAATAGTGGAAAAGGATATTGATGTCTTGCCAAAACATGCACATTCAGAAAAAATGAAAATCATTATTTTTGTTAAAATATGCTGTACCAAACAGTTCAATAACATCATTATAAATTTTTCTTCCTTTGCTTTTTGTTATCTTCTTTGCTTTGATATTTTTCAGAGAGAAAAAAAGGTGTAACAGTCAGCAAAATAAAAACATATAAAGTAGAGAAAGTGACACTTTTTATGTACAGCTAGAAAACACTAACTATTGAAGCAGCCGCAAGATTTGAAAAGCCTTTAGGGTCTTGAAAGATTATAAATGTACATTCGGTGCATTCTGAATGCTATTTCTCAAACAATCAGCTTTTGCAAAGCTCGTACTTTTTAGAAGTCTTACTTTTAGCAATACAGATTATGAGCATAACAGCACATTTTCAAATCACTAATATATTGCATGGTGTGTTCCCATATCTCAAATTAATGTAAAACAGAATGTTTTAACTCGGAGGTTAATAATAGTTATATCTCAATACTAATATTGTATTATTCAGAATGTGTATATATACAGTATATATATATATATAGTAAAGTTCATAATTATAGAAGACATTTACATAACTCAGCAATTCATAGAACTGCTTAGCCCACAGAGCTTATATGCTATATTCCCCATATGCAGCAAGGAACTCTGGGCAAGACATACAAATGAAGTCTCCAATTTCCCACCTTTTTGTATCCTGGCTCTGTTTTTACACAGACCCTTCTCATCAGTGCAATGCCATTCTGGTTGGCTTTTTAGCAAAGGTCAATTTATGCAACAAGTCATAACCTGACCTTTGCTAAAAAGCCGCCCAGAATGGCATTGCAATGGCAAGGAGGGTTCTGTGTTAAAACAGAGCGAGGGTACAAAAAGGTGGGACATTGGAGACCTAATTTGCATGTCTTACCCAGAGTTCCTTGCTGCATATGGGAAATTTAGCATGTGAGCTCTGTGGGCTAAGCAGTTCTCTGAAGTGTTGGGATGTGTAAATGTCTTCTACAATTATGAACGTTACTATTTGATATATGGAGGCTTTTAATCTCAATTTTTGTCCTCCACCATAACTTAAATGAGTATATATACAGATATATCAGCAATAAAGAATTTTAATATAGACTTTTTTTTTATACAAAACCAGTCTGTCAGTGAGACTACAGCAATACTTATGCATCTCTTTTTCAACAGCATTTATGGTCTGTATTTTGACTCCTTTAATTATCATTTTGTTTCGTCTTCATTATCTAATAATAGCTTGTGAAGAAAAATAAGTATAGCTTGGGTACTCTGACAAAGTTGAGAAAATGGAAATTGGTCAAATAATTTACTTGTCACACCAGGAACTAGTGAAAGAATGTGCCTTTTTTTATTTGTGACTGCCCATTACATGAGTAATTGGCTTGATTGATACAGAGATTATAGCTTGTGAACCCCTTCATTAAAAGCTATAAAATGAAAAATTATCAAGGCAACATAGCTGACATGTCAAGCAATGGCGAAATAGTTTGCAATTTATCTTTTTGACCATCCATAACCTGCTATAATTGTAGTATTTCCTTATAATAACATGACTCATTATTATTATGTATTTATAAAGCGCCAGCATATTCCGCAGCGCTGTACAATGGGGGATTGCAGACATGAGACATACTAGAACACATAAGGAACAGATGGCCCTGCCGTTAGGATAATTGTCCTACTGATACAGCACTTTACACAAGTGCTCAGCCAGACATCCCTTGAGCTTACAATCTAAAGGACAGGGATGAGTGAAACAGAAGGGGAGCTGGGGAGTGTGGATCTGGTGGTTTAGAGAGAGAATAGCAAACCACAGGTTGATTAGAATAAAGTGGCTACAGGTGGAGGGGAATGAATAAGTTTGGGCCTAGGACTGGGTGGCAGTGCAGAGTCTGGAGATGTGGCTGACTGGCTGTGTGTGATGAGCTGAATGAAGGAAAGGCAAAGCTGTTAGGTAATGAGATGCAAGGGAGAGGAAGAGAAGGAGGAGGTGGGGAGGGGAGGCAGAAGAATGGTGGGGAAACAAAGGATTTGATAGTACAAAAAACTAACAGAAATGCAGGGAAGACATTAAAGGGAAAAATAATCAGCATGGGGATGATACAAAAAATGCAGAAAAGTATGCACGCAGCAGGAGTGAAGCAGAGGAATGGCTTGAATGAAGTCATGGTCGAATCGTGGATACCTTTGAAGTCCTTAAGCGTGCAGAGTCTGTAGTTGTGGCTGTGTGTGATGAGCTTTGAAGTCCTTAAGTCCTCATTTGTGTTCATACAATTTTCTACAGACGAACAAAACTACTACATCCTACAAATGTATACACATAATGTCAAGGACAAATTAAATAATGCTATGTGCTGCCTAATTTATTTCATGTTGTTCTATTTTTATCTGCTGCAGTTTGATGTTATGCATGGCTGGATTTATAAGTAGGCAGAATAGGTATGTGCCTACAGGCACCTGCCACAAGGGGGCTCCTTGCTCTAAAGAAAGAAGAAATAAATTACAATTTACCATCATTTAGACCCCTTTATCTCTGGAGCCCAACAGGCTAGAGCGACATATAAGGTATCATTGGAAAGTCCAGTTTATGTAAAAATATAATAACAAAATAAAAATATATTTTCTCTTTATTTTTAATGCAGCAGTATTGTTCATTTTACAATTATAAAGTGAATAATGATGCTGCACTAAATTACCTTATCATTTCCCACACCACCAGCAAGTGTAAAGGAGATGGCACAATACATTGTTTCATCAGTTTATTGTAAGTTAAACAGGTTTATATAAATATACTAACACAGTGTCACAATCCTTAGGTCGTCACTAAAGCTAACTATCTTCAGAGAACAGAACGACACGTACCCAGCAAGGGTTAACAGATACCAGAATACAATTATATACTTGGTAGGGATAACAGGGATCTTACCACCAGGAGAGATTGTCAGACGTATGCAATATCGATATACAGAGCAGGACCACCAGGAATAGTCAAGTCGGTACACAGCGCGGGTTCGTCAGTAATTGCCAAGGGCACCATTACAGTTTTCACGCTAATGTTAGCGCTCACCTGACTGAGCGTTAACGGTGGCCCTGGTGGCCCAATCATATTACAATCCAAATGATAACGGGTTAAAAAATCCATTAGCAATTGGTATCTTGTGCTTTTCAGCACGAGGTTACTGTACTTTGCACTCCCTATATTTAACATGGGAGCGCAAAATGTTAATTAGCGTTAGTATTACAATATACTAATGCTAAATATCGTCCGGCTGCAGTTACTGAAAACTTACCTACAGCCAGGACTTGGTGCTAAAGGATTCCGCTGCTGCAGAATCCATCGGCACCAGTAGAAACCCTCCAAAAAATCGATCAGATACTCCCCTCCTATCCCAAGGCGAGGACCACAGCTCCAACCGCCTCCTCTGTCCACCACTAGTAGGCGAGATCCGGCAGGTCATGTAACCAGTGTCACAGGTAGACATACCTATCTGTATATCTACCGCGATATGTATTATATAGGCATTTATATCTATGGCTATCTATAGATACCAGGCCATTTTGCGCAGCTGGGCTAAGAAATCAATGTCTGCATTTCCAGCCTGCTGGAAGGAAGCAATTAAACAGGTCCGTGATAATTTTCTCTGAAGTCATCACAGGTGTGAATTAAAGATAACACCCCTTGGGTTCTACCCAGCAGGCAGGAGGGGCAATTGCTCATGGCAGGGAGAAGACACAGCCAGAGCGGCACCCCAACCGCATATCAAAGAAGCAATCACAGCCTTTGATCACTAGCGGTGGTCTTTGGGAGATGTTTGATGGACCAGGGAATTAAGATTAATGATGAAGCGTACTGAGCGTGCTCAGGAAAGGGGAATTCTGGGATATGTAGTGCAGGAGGCTGAGCCATTTGTGGGTGGGCTTTGGAAGGACCAGGAAGTGTATAAATTCTGAAGCTTGCCATGTGCTTGCTGCAGATCACAAGGGGTACATTCGAAAAATGATTATCTGTCCATGCTGTCCATGTTTCTATCTCCAGGCCCCAGGAGTCACCGATGCTAGCTTACTGATTAGGTTGTTGTAAATAATGCTCTGTGTTTAATCCTTTTCTTTTATTTGCTGTGTAGTGTGTAATTAGCGATTTATTCTATCTATAATTTTTGTAATCAATGCACTGTGATTTTTCTATATCGTAAATAAATATAATTTATTTAAGCTCTGCTCTGGCTGATGAGATCCATGCTAACTGAAGAGACTGGAGTATTGCTTGTTTTTTTAAGCTCGAGTAGCTACAAAATTGTGAGTTGCGGTCGCTGGGGACGGTTGGGTAAGCAAGCGGGGATTGTTGTCTACGCAGTCTGGGTCTAGGATAGACAGACAGCGCGGTTGCTTAGCCCTGCGTCTCTCGCTGCGATGCGTGTAGTGTCCATGAGGACTGGTGGCAGCGTAACTAATAGAATAGGAAAGTGGGTACCAGGGATTGTGGGAGACATAGTCACTACCCAATTCAAGAGAAGACTAGTACTGCATTACACTCCTGCGGATCACTTCATCGCGCTCTACGTGCCTGTTGTGAGAGAAAATGTAGCTGGGGACGGTTAGCTAAGCGTCCGCGTGGATTGTGGTCCACGCAGTCATTATCTGGGTCTAGGATAGACAGATAGTGAGCGGCTTAACCCGGCGTCTTTCACGGCAGCGCGCGTAGTGGTCGTGACAACCAGCACCGTCTGCCTCAATGGAATCCTATGGACTCCATCAAGTGGATTCTCACGGCGGCGCTCAGTGCTGCCACGAGCACCCGGGGCTTAGCGCCCGATAACGATGCAGGCAGCTTTTTTAATGCCTGCATCGTAAAATCGTGCTAAAACGTGGACGCAAAGGAGAAACCTGCAGGCGCAGGTTTTTCTCCTTTGCATTCCTGTTTTAGCGCAATGACTGTAATGATGCCCCAAGTCGGTACACAGAGCGGATTCGTCAGTAATTGCCAAGTCACTACACAGAGCGGGTTCGTCAGTAATTGCTAGGGTCGAAGACACAGAGTAGCCAAACACAAACGAAAGCACTGAGGGATATGATAACCACTTCAGGGCACTGGAGTAAGTGAGACGCTGGGCTTTAAACCCAGTGGGCGCCATGTCATCAAGCCGCACTCCGCCCCCTGACATCTCACGTGACCGCATTGATCCTGCTCTTCACTCGGGGCCCAGCCAGCGAGCAGGATGCTGCCGGGTGCCGGGTACCGCCGATGTTGGACGTGACACATGGCTCGTGTATATTTTAAAGTGGCACTGGGCTCAATAAAAGAAAGATAACTTTGGATAAAAGTACTCTTTAAACTGTAAGCTATTTTATTATTGTTCCGAACCCTATTTATATTCGTCACTTGTCGATCTCTGAAATTTACTGCTTTCTCAACTGCAATTCAGCCATTTTTTGGCAGATTCAATCAAGGGTATACTGGGATTTTTATTCTCATCAAAATATCAGCTCAGTTATCATCTCTTTGTACTTACAGTATATTTGATTATGGAAATTTTAGCTTCACTTATTCAATTCAATGTTATCTGTAAGCCAATGTACAAAATATATATCAAGTTAACTGCTGAAAAGGGTCGATAAATGGGTCTTTGGGCAGGAAAACAGAGAAGTTCACACTGAAACCCTAATATAAAAATGAGTATTTCAAATATGAATTCTCAGTAGCCATAATGATTATGATTTATGACATCATATCAGAATATAAATAAGGGGAACAAAACAATCACAATATACCACAATAATAAAAAAATTAAATACAGTGTAATTCATTTTGTTAACTTCAACCGCAAATGTGCTTCTGACTGGCTCGCTTTTTTTCCCCATATATACATTTTTTTGGCTCTGGTCAAACACATTCAAATGAAACACACAATATTTTTTTTAAAAAAATCTGTTCGCATTAAATTGAGCCCATAGTTTGCTACCCATATGACTAGAAAATATGAATATCCTGAGATGTTTTTCAGTTCTATTCATCTATGTGCTCTTAGTGTATGTGAAGAGAGTGTCCCTTGTGTTGGTGTTCAGTGAGTCATTTGGAAGCAGATGTGCATGAATCTGTTCATTCCCATGGTGCTTATCTTGATGGCAAATAAATGATCTTTGAGTAATAACATATTTACATTATAAATATGCCGGTGATTTATTTAACAGAATATATCATTTTAACCTTTAGCTAAAGATGGCTAAGTCTTCCATAGATTACGAAAAATGAAAGAAAATAAAAATAGACAAAATAGGGACTCTCTGCACTTTCAAAATGTGCAAATATTCCGTCATTTTGTGTACGGTATGATGTAAAAAATAATATATAATCCAATGAAGCAAGGATGCACTCCCAGGTTTTCAATAAAACATACCTTTTATTTCATTGACATTAAATCGGATCAACATAACAGCTCTCTGGAAGTCTTTATCGAGATACTTGTACATAGTGTTTGTAACTGGCATGACTAGCTTTGTTGAAAAGCTTTAAACATCATGAATTACAGCATTGTGAAGGCTCTTACGATTGCCTTTTTACTTCTCTACCAGTTATTTACATAGTTACATAGTCTGGAAAAAAGACATGCGTTTATCGAGTTCAGCCTTTCACACATCACTAGAGATGAGCTGTTCGGTTCGATCAGTTCGGAGTTCGACTTGAACATTGGCAGTTCAAAAGTTCGCGAACTTCGAACTTTTTGGCGTGTTTGGTTCGAGTTCGAAAAAAAAGAATTTTTGAAAAAAGTATAAAAAATGCTTAAAAAATACTAAAAAATCTAGAAATAAAGAAACTCTTTACTGCAGAATATTATAAGCAACGGTTTATTAGATATTGAATTAAAAAACTACCTAATGTCGTCTACTATAGGTGCAAAGATTCTCACCTCTAAATGACCTGTGCTCTCAAACGGCGTAAACAACAGGTGTTTAATTAGTGTTTGGAAATAACATGTGCTTCTAATTAGCAATTAGAATTTGATACGTTGCTTGCAGACTGGGTGTGGCCTGCACATGTATCAACAAACACTGTGCTTGTTTTGAATTCTAAGAAGTGTTTCTACTATATGATCCTCTCTGATATGCTGTTAACCCCTTAAGGACCAGGGCTCTGTAAAGCCAATCATTAATGATGTAGATGTTACGTCATTTGTCATCAAGGGCTTAATAAAATCTTTATCACACTCCTTAGATTTAAACGTAATATTCCAGTATTTGTATGTCATGTACCTCTCCCAAAGGGTCTATGTGAGCATACAATTATTATTGTGTTAGAAATGTCTATCATAAAGCATACAAGCTGAGTCCCTAGAGTCTCTGATTATCCATTGTCATATATACCTTGCTTTATACATATAAAGCCCCATTCACACTGGGCAATTTGAAAGTCGCGCGATTTTCATATTCGCGACATAGTGACACGATGTCACGCGACGTCGCGGTTTTGTGCGTTTTTTTGCAAAGCACCACCAATGCAAATCGCAAAATCGCAGATAGCAAATCTCAAAAAAAGGGTCATGTACCAGCGACATGCTACCGCGACGCGCGACATCGCGCGGCAAGATGTGAACAGCTCCATTGAAATGCAATGGAGAAGCTACACAGTGCGACGTCGCGTGGATTTTGCTGCAACGTCGTTGTGTGAACGGGGCCTAATTCATTCCCTCATCTAACAGGATAGTAGCCAGTCCCTGTGCATTTTAACCCCTTAAGGGTAGCTAGGTGTCGTGTGTGGGTCTCTGATGGCGATGTTTCTATACATCCTACAAATCCGCCACTTCACGGGCAGATTTTGGGGACCTCCTAGGCACGATATTTGAAGGAATTTTTCGTTTTGATTTTTAACCCTTATTTTATGGAAAACTCACTGTTCCTTTAAAAACGTCTTTTTTAAAACTTTTTGTCCTTGTTTCCTGTCCCCCAGGGCACTACCAAGACCCCCATACACCTTTTATGGCAAATATCTTGCATATATGCCCTCTTGGAGGGCACTTTAAAAATCTAACTTTTGAGTCCCATTGACTTGCATTGAGTTCAGTTCGAGTTCGAACTCGAACTTTTGAAATTGTTTGAGTTCAAATGCGAACCGAACACGGGGGTGTTCGGCTCATCCCTACACATAACGTACTGTGGTTGATAAGTTATGATACTACTATGTAAAATTGTAAGGATTCTAACCTCTTCATTACTAAGATCAAGTATATTTTTTAGTTTTATTGAATATCACTTGATACTGAAGGAGTTAATACTGAGCCCATGAGACGTTAGACATGGATTTGTATCACAATATACTGCTATACTATTGATGTTGCACCCTATTATTTGTAAACAAAGTATAAACATAAACAGTCATTGACGGAGCAATTATTACACCTTGAGTAAAACACTTGTAATTTCTTCAAAATGAAAGCATGTCCAGAAGAACATAATACTGCATTCATGGTATCAAACATGTGCTTGCCAATAGAAAAGAAAATGAGACAGCTTATAAAATAAAAGGATCAAAATCAATGGAATGATTTGAGTAGAAGGCAGACTGAGTTACAAAAATGTTATGCGCCTGTTCCATTTGATAAAAAAAATTACTTCAACAAAAATGGAAACCATACAACATGAGGTCAGTGAATGGATTGCATAAATAAAAATACCTTGACAATCTGATTATAAGTGAGAAGCTGTGAGTCTGATAGTGTGCAGATGACTGAGAATGCAGATGGGGAAGGAATACGCATGCCATGTAGTATGAGACATGGAAGACATGTCAATGGAATGGCTACAAATTCATGCAGGAGGAGAAATACTTCATGGAAGTCAATGAGAATATATTGGTTCTCAAAATATGTATTCTGGTTTAATTTACAGATTAAAATATGTGTCATAATTCTAATCCATGTATATTATTACTAGATCCACTAGTCTAAAATACCAGTTTCACACCCCTTCAGGTATGGCTGTGATGTACATTGTGATCAAATAAATTTGTATCTCCATCACTGGTGTTAGCTTGAAAAAATAAATGCCTTATATTCCTATATTCCCCAGTTTCTATACAAATAGTGCTGAAACAGTAATGTCTTATATTATTTTATTAATAGCTGCTTTGTCCCTTACATATATCACATGTATGTTATCCACTGGTCTTTTTATAGTTTAATTATGATCCCAACCAGAGATTTTATAAAGCATGCTTTGTTCCACGAGGCTTTGATTTAAAATAATCTATATATCCTTTCATTTCCACTGTAAGACAGCCAACAAAATATAAACAATTGAAATCTAACATTAAAAATGAAACTACTTCCCACATATTGTATGAAGCGTCAAATTTAGCTTTGACTTTCTACTGGCTTATTTTAAATGTTGAATTCTAGAAAACGAGCAGTCCTAAAGGTTAGTTGATTTTTCATGTATTTTTTTTCTGGTACCTATGCGCAATAGAACTATTGATTTGAGTCTTTTCCCTGTATTCATCAAAGGCATATAACGTTAGCATTAAAGAACTCAAAAGTATGATGTTAGGGTGTGACCCTTTACTATAAAATCAAAACTCCATGGTTACTAAAAGATAATGTCTACAATTCCTTTTATCTTTAGGAATTTGCTTTTATTCTACTTTGCCCCAGCTTCATACATCCATGTGTGACTTTTTTTTCTAAATTCTCCTTCTCTGAATCCACTTCAGTGTAACATTGAATGTATTTATTTGCTACCTAGATAATATTAATAGATTATTTAAGTTGCTGAATAAATAAGACACTATTTAGAACTCATAAAATAATATATGATTTACTTTTTCTTTTTCTCTGTTACTCTCTCACAAGAGTTATATTTTGTTATTAATAGACATATTTTACACAAATATTTTTTTACACATTATATCACTAAAAGTGTGGTAATATTAACATTTCAATCCACCCCAACTCCTCTAGACTGTAAGCTCTTCCAAGCAGGGCCCTCTACACCTCTTGTTTCTGTTCCTATTTGCTTTAATTTTGTCTCGGTAAAGCACTGCAGAAACTGATTGCGCTATATAAATGATTATAACTATAATAATCTGTTTTTCCAGTCTCTGATGCTTAATGTTTAATTCTTAATATAATTAGCAACAAGCAGTGCACTAGCCTTTAACCCCTTCACTACTAAGTGATTTTCCAAAAAACATTGTCAGGAACGAGTGGTTTTGGAAAAATAATTTTAAATTAACTTTGCAGTAAGAAATATTTGGGCATATTCCCAATGTATTTCTTACTGTAATAACATATTCGGCCAGTAGATGGTGCCATCTACTGCCAAATTGAGTTACAGCTGTTGCAGGGAACATGAGCCGTACCCGCACCAGATCCTGAATGTCCGAACATTCAGTTAGCCGATTTTACAAAGTTTTAGCTCTTTGAACATTATGCCCAGAGGGCTAAAATTTTGGGGGAGGGCATTTTCTGCAGCCCAAAAGCAAAGGAAATTTGTTAGCGGCACACAAATTTCCTTTGCTTTTGGGCAGCATAGATGCAGATCGAGAAAGATATCTCGATATCAGCCACTGGATGGTGCCTTTGAAACCTGAGACATCTCAATCTCGGTTGTGAAGGGGTTAAATAAATTACAATACTGTAGGAAACCAGGATGTGCACCATACTTAAATTTACCAAAATGTAATTAGCAAACTGACAATGCAGTTTTCAGAGTTTCAGTAGAGGTACAACAAAACAAACATAAAAGTATAAACAAGTCTGACACACAGAGAAAGATAAGCAAAAGTAGGACCCTGCGCAAGCAAAGCTACACTGTTCGAGGTGAGGGGTCTGTTTCAGACATGAGGTTAAATTCAAGTGTAGAGTATTGAAAATACATCAGGGGGATGCAATGTGGTGTGAAATGGAGGGTGATAAGCTACCCTAAAGCACTGTGTTTTTACAGAATTTTTTTAAAGACCAGAGACAGGGGAAGAGCTTAACATGGTAAGGGAGGGATTCCATAAATCTTGAAGGCAAAAGTAAAGGGTTGCAGATATGAAGAGAGGATAATATCAGAACGTTGGTAGAGCAACGTGACTGAGACTGAAAATACCTGCAAATAAGGTAGGATATTATGTAAGGACATGGTTATGGTGAGCTTTGTATGTGAGATCCATTATTTTGAAATTAATTTGAGAAGAAATACTTAGCCAGTGCAGAAACTGACAAAGGGGTGAGGTGTAAGACGTACAGGATGTGAAGTAGATGATTTGAGCAAAGGTGTTCTTTACAGACAGTAAACTCAAAATTGTGTTTCTTCTCCACAGTCACACTCATCCCCTTCTTCCTTCTTCTTTGCTTCAACTCCACCCTCCCCCTGCTCCCTTTTGTTTCACATACCTTAGATTATAAAATCATGGGATGTATGGCTGAGCATATGTTTCAGTGCTGTCTGTATTAGCAGGACAATGATCCTAGGGGCAGGGCCATTGGTTCTTTATGTTTTAGTATGTATTAAGTCTTGTGTTCCTGCTACCCCATTGTAAAGTGCTTCGGAATCTGTTGGAGCTATATACAGTAAATACTGTTACTGTTACTATATATGTTCAGCTTGTTTAGTATCGGATTGGTTTAATTATGCATTTTTAAAGTGATAGAGGTGTTTTCTACTGTTTGGCTGATTTTAATATGTGCTAATAGTTCTGTATTTTTAACATACACATGTTGCAACTTACAAATTAAACTTTACTAACAGTAAATAGCTACAGGCATGTTATTCCCCTATTTTTTTTTTTTTTACTTTATACAATATACCCCCTATCCGTCCTCCATTTCTAATTAAAATAATATGCAAATAAGTCTACACACGCCATGTTACATTTCTGTTATCTGGCCCTCATTTCTGTGCTATTATTCACTGGTGTATTCTTCTTACGTGTCACTGTATTTGTTTCTTTGTATTATGTACTTTCCATATAATAAAAATTTTGTCAACGAAAAAAAAATAATATGCATAATGGGATTTACTACAAGGGTGGAAGAGAACAGTCTACTAGTGTGGCGGAATGGAAGTCCGCCTGTGGTCCTGCTCTATCTGACCCCCCCCCTTTGGTGGCGTCTGGCCCGACTACCGAATGGCACGGCACTCGGCATCTCGAGCGGCCCGGAGGATGAAATGGCGTTGGTCCGGCGTCTGGAGAGATGGTGCGGTGTTGCCTTGGGGATCCCGTTCCTGGGTTGAGTGGTGATGCAGGAGACCGCTGAGTGTCTCCTGCAATAGTGATTGTAGCTCTGAAATGAAGACACCAGACGCGGCTGTATGCTTTAAAACAGTGAACTGAATTTTATGGGTTTCAACAGGGTCATTTATACAACTTCACACAAACAGATTACCAACTCCCCCACCCACACAACCAGCACACCAACTCCCCCACCCACACAACCAGCACTGATTGGCTCCTTTCCCAGCCTCCTGTTCCCTATTAGGTCCCTTTCAGCCTTCCCATTGTCCAGGGATTAGGCAGATGAGGTCTTGGAAAAGCCTCCAATCCTCTGGTTTGCTGTATCCTCTATTTTGCCCTTTCAGGCTCCCCCATTGTCCAGGGGATTAGGCAGACGAGGTCTTGAAAAAGCCTCAAATCAGCTGGCTTGCTTCATCCTCCATCTTGGGGCATGAGATCCTTTGTTCTGTGAAACCATGCTGGGATGAGCAAAATGGCGACGGGGAAAAACACATACAAACGGTTTCTTTCATACTTTTACAGTCACATCATACAGGGTACATTTTCATTACATTACACCAGTAAAACCACATCTAGCAATAAAATAAGAGGTCCATAGGCTCACACGCAAAACCAAAACGAAAACAGGAAAAATGGTCTTTAAAAAGGGTTCAGTCTTTAGTCCTGTGGCTTGCTGAAAAGAGCTCTCATGTCCGTTCCGTGACAACTAGTTTTATGTAAAAGCTGTGAGAAAGCAGAGGATAAGCAGATGTGACTCTGGAATACCCTTATTTTAAATGGAGAACAAATACTAAGTGAAAAGACAAAGGTAAATAGTACATTTTAACAGGAAAAGCATATAATAAGTGCAGTATTTTTCTCAATTCTGCGCTAAATTGAAATAAAATGTAATTTAGTATAATTTATACAGTAGATAAAGGATCCTAATCACAAGAAACCAGCACTGGTTTTAATTGTGACAAATGAGGACACAGTTATAGATGTTGCCTGGGGGAAGCCTATGCTACAGTAATTACCTGTAATTACAGTTAAGTACTTAAGTACATAGGCAGTAGCTTAGAATTATCAGTATTAATGTGTCGACTTCTTAAATAATTCACTTAAAACTATTATGAAGATAATAGCCATCAAAATATGTTCAACATTAATTGTTGAAAAAAGTTAAATATAACATTTTCCTAAATATGTCGTTACTGATTTGATTAATTTAAATGCAAACAAGACTAAATGGTTAAACTGCCTTAACTACATTCATTTTCTAATTTAAATGGGGTAGCATTCCCCAATCCCTTATTAAGTATGCAATTGTAGTAGGTTTCAAACCTACCATACAAACATTTGTGACGTTATGCACACCAAAAGTCATATCACACAAAATTGTATCAACTCTCTGAGATTCACTGGTGCCATTTACACCAAAGCACTTTACAATTACTCTTTAAAGGCAGGTTTGCAAATAACAGACATGCAATCCGTGTTGTGATAACATAAAAAAATAAAAGATTTACCTAAGATGATGACAGAAAATCGTGTATAAATTTATTAAAGGCATGGAAGTTACGATTTCAAATCTCTCTATGAATGTCTAGCCCGCAGCAAATATAAAATAACATTGAAATGAGAAAAAATAAAAGTACCTGAGCCGACTTCTTTGGTTTATTTTGGAATAGTCCATCACTAAGGTAACCCATTGTACAGAAGCTACATATTCTTTTCCTGACTTGCTCTTTTTCATTGGGAAGCTGAATGAAGCATTAACACTTCTGTGAAGAACCAGCAAACAACAAATTTCCAAGGGGAAGAACATCGCTATTCCATGCACCAACTGGTAACACTTGATCAATTGAAACAGTTCAACAAAAGAAAATCCCTATGAAGGGGAACAGCAACAAAAAATGTCTCAGACGTCTAGAAAGAGGTCAACTTCATGTGTTTAATAATCTGCATAGAGTAATGTCATTGTGACAAATCAAATTTGATCAGAATTGAATATCCAATATATCTCTAATACCCGTAGCAATAAATCAAAATAGCAGAAATACCACAAAGAAAAAGGAAAGAAAGGTGTATAGATGGAATAATACTCAACACAATGTATTAATGAAAATTATGGGCCCTATTACATTCTCAACGCAAAAAAGCACGCTAAATGCGTGTTTTTTTGCGCAAAACCTTAAATGTTAACGCACGAAAATCACCGCTGGAATTACATTCCTTGCGCATTTTTTCATCCGTCGGGAAATTGCGCTCGTAAAACCGACACGCAAAAATGCACGCAAAATCAGAGCGCAATGTAATTTTTAACGCAAGTCCGGCATTTTATGTGGACTGCGCACAACAGATGTACGTTCTGACGGAAGACAAGGTAGTGGCCATCATTTTTGACGGATCTAGTAAAAAAAAACGTGCACATCGACGTTCTCTGTTGTGAATCCGTAGTTTGGTACGGTCAGGTTGTTACAATTTGCCGTTACCACCAGCTTTTCAAAGACACTGAAATTATGCGCGCAAACGTTGTCCCTTAAATTTTGTACTAAGATTGTAATACCAATAGTAATAATAACGTATTTGCGCTCACAATGCTAAGTATAGGATGCGCGCACTAAATTGCGCCCGCAAAGGGTTCGTGCAGGGTCACTCGCGTTAGACGTTAACGTGCATTTTGTGCTCGACCGTCGTAATACAACGTTCAGCGCAAAAGGTTTTGCCTCTCGCGTTAATGCGTTTTTGCGCGCGCGCACAATTGTGCACGAAGAATGTAATAGGTCCCCATGACTTTCCATCGTGATCTTAGGAAAACCATTAATTTTATTACAATTCACAGAGACTCCCATTGTTACATGTTTAAAGTTATGGAAGTAACTTGAGAGCCCAGTTATCTACCAGTATAACATTAAATTAAATTGACTCCCTAGACCAGTTGGATGATTTCATTTTGTATTCCATCCTGCACCTGGCTGTCAAATTCTTCCATGGCATAGCCCATCAAGACAAATAATGCCGTTTGTCTCAAAACCCATCTAGCCAAGATGGTTCATGACACCACGCAAAAATAACTTTGATAGAATGAACACAAAGGTCCGAACAAATGGAAATACAAAGTAGTGGTAACCAACTTGTACTAGCGAAGGCATGAAACTGGATAGAGCGTAGCTGAACCTTGGAAAGCAAGGTAAAACACTGATCTGAATAATGTCTTAGTCCTTCTAGAACTGTGAATCTCCAGCTGGATAATTTGACCTAACGTAAGAGGCTGCAAACCCAGGTAGTGCACATAACCACATTGGCAGACAGTTGTTTTAAAGTTAACCCTTCATTGTCTGGCCATGATAAAAAGAAAGCATTAACATCCCATGTAGTAACAAATCGTTAGCTCTAGAGTTCATCTGAGGTCTTCCCTTCCCTTTTAGTTTGACAGTGTAAAACTGTAAACTAGGGATGTGCATGTCGTTTCGTTTCATTTTTTTTCATTTCGGATAATTTCGGATCGTTTCTCCTTAGTTTCGGATCATTTCGATTAAGTGATTCGGATCGATTCGGCGATTCAGATCATATTAGCGATTCAGATCATTTTGGCGATTTGGATCATTTCGGGTGATTTGGATCAGTTGTTTTTTTGCGTCTTTATGAGTTATTTCGTTTTTTATTGCTTATTTAAAAATGGCAAGTAGATTACTACCAATGGAATGTAAGTTTCTTTACTTAATTATTCTTTTAGGATTTTTTAGGCATTTTTTGGTTGAAATTTTAGGTTTTCTGACTTTTTTTTAAAGAGACAAGGCTTTTTAACCCATAGATTTCAATGCAGATTATGAATCCGCACACTGCCGGGCAGCGCCTCCCTGCAGTATAATTCAGAATATGAATCCGCACACTGCCGGGCAGCGCCTCTCTGCAGTATAATTAATGCAGCATATAAATCCTCACACTGCCGGGAACTTCCCAGCAGTGTGTGGATTCATATGCTGCATTAATTATAACTAATAAAAAATGAAAAACTAACTGATCAAAAAATGAATTGATCTGAATCAATGAATCAATCTCCAGAGAGGTGCTGCCTGCAGTGTGCGGATTCATATGCTGCATTAATTATACTGCAGAGAGGTGCTGCCCGGCAGTGTGTGGGTTCATATGCTGC
Organism: Leptobrachium leishanense; assembly: GCA_009667805.1. Classification (NCBI taxonomy): domain Eukaryota; kingdom Metazoa; phylum Chordata; class Amphibia; order Anura; family Megophryidae; genus Leptobrachium; species Leptobrachium leishanense. The sequence goes on from RXON01000208.1 coordinate 75,930, forward strand.
ATTGAAACTTATGGGTTAAAAAGCCTTGTTTCTTTAAAAAAAGTTAGAAAACCTAAAATTTCACCCCAAAAATGTCTACAAAATCCTAAAAGAATAAGTAAGTAAAGAAACTTTCAATCTATTGGTAGTAATCTACTTGCCATTCTTAAATAATAAAAAATGAAATAACTCATAAAAAAGCAGAAAACCAACTGATCCGAATCACCCGAAATGATCCATATCGCCGAAATGATCTGAATCACCGAAATGATCCATATCACCTAATCGAATCGAGATCTGAAATTTCAGATTGATCCGAAATTTCGGATGGTCGATATTTCGTTTTCGGACATGCTCCCGAAACACGAAAATGGTGAATTTCGTCCGAATTTCAATTCGGAGTGAAACTAATTGCACATCTCTACTGTAAACCATATGTCAGCTACCTTGGCTCTCCAGATGTTTTGAAACTACATTTTTCATGAGACTCAGCAGATTCCAGTCTGCCACTGAATGTCCATAGATGAGACCTTGGTGGCTTAGGCTAGTGTCAGATGAGCGTCTTTGGAGAGCGGAAGGAACGTCCGTGAGAGTGGACATTCTTTCCACTCGACACCCGTCTGGCTACCTCACTGAGCGCACTTAGCACAGTCGTCTGACGCCAGCCTAAATTGAAGGAATCTCTGGATAAGGAACCTCAAACCATTCTCAAAAAGCTTGTGAATGAGTTCAACATTTCAAAAGCAAGAATGTTGAGAATTCTTCATGACAAGATGGACTTCACAAAGAAGTGTGCAGGAGAGGAGGGGTCGCGCCTATTGCCCGAAGGGTTGGCTGCAACCACCAAATGCATCCAGCCCAACAACATGTGTAGAACATAACAAAGAAAAAAATGTCATCTGCGCTTACTCCAATTATACCGTGTGAAACTAAACACAATTAGAGGTTTGGTTTCTTATCAATGGCCATTATAGGCTAGGGTCAGACGAACGCATTTTTATGTTGTCTGTGAAAAAGTGCGTTCGAACGAATGGACGCATTTTTTCACAGAATATGTGATAGTGGTCATACGATGCGCATTTTCGTCCGTGATTTTGTACGGATCATCAATAAAACACTTTTTGTGTCTGGACGTTATGTTGGCCGGACATTAGCAGCGTCTGACGTCTCCTAATCACGCACACAGGCCGCTAGCGGACGCAGCGCACTCTGTACGTCAGTACCTGCGGTTTCACGTTCTCGAAAAAATGCGTTAATTTTCCACTTGCGTTGCGCAGCCGGACTTTTGTGCGACCGTACTTCGTATATTGGCCGTCATTGCCCGGCATCTGCTGCTACTACGGCCGTGATTAAGTGCGGCTGCACGCGCGTTCGCACTGCCTCAGTCTGACCCTAGCCATAAGACTAGCTCGCCCGCCAGCGTCAAGGCACCTCTATAAGGGCGAGTCCTAACCAAAATGAAACCACAGGCTGCTACATAGCAAACCATACCTGCTCATGCTGCTTGTCAAACATGAGGTAGACTGGTGGGCCTTTATTTATGCTCCCCCAGAAACAAAATCCACTTTGGGATCAAAACAAAGACACGGAGCGGAGTCTTGCTGCAGGGATGACCTGGCTGGAAGTACATTGAAACATACATAGTGCAGGAGAGGAGGGGTCGCGCCTATTCCCCGAAGGGAAAGAAGTGTGCCTGCTGAGTACTGATTTTATTGAGCGCAGAACAAAAAAATTGCTTGAGTTGAACTTGCCAAAAACTTCCTTGTCGTGTTCGAAGTCTGCCAACATCAAGGCAATTGTTACTGGAGTAGTTGGCTACGATGTTAGACTATTTTTGGGGAGTTTTGAAAGGTGGGTAGTGCACTGTTTGAAAAAAAATGAATGGGTATTGGAGGCGATTATGTTGAGAAATGCTGCATAAACAAACTTTCTTTGAAATTCTTTTTAATGTTAGCATTATTTCTTTATTTTATCCTAACTTTTAGATGTACCCTCAAATCATATGTAACATTGAAACGATATCTTTAACCCCTTCGCTGCGGATGACGTGTGGGGAACATCCTCATTAACTCCCGCTATATATGCGGGGCACGTTCCCCACATGTCATCCGCAAGCAGGAGCCCCGGTGGAGATACTCACCTCTCTGTCCGGGGTCCCGCGGCATTCTGGCTTCAGCGTCCTCAGACGCTGAAGTCAAGCCCCTCCCAACGTCAATGACGTCATCGCGCCATGCGCGAGGATGTCATTTCCAGGCGACCCCCCGGCAATGCCGGGAGATTGCCTGGAAGGGAGGGGGATCCTTTTTGATCCCTCTCCCTCCCGATCGGGAGGGTTTAAATTTAAAAAAGGCACCGCCAGGGCCGTCTTTAATATTGACAGGGCCCTGGGCAAACATTTTCTTGGGCCCCTCCATGCAATTTTGCTCTCCACAACATCCAAAAAAAATTAATAAATAAATAACGCACTGAGGCTTGTCTCAAAAACACAAAATCTATTTATTTTATATATTTTTTTCACAATTACACATCCTATACACATCTTTAATATACGTACACATCATATCTATACACGTACTGTAAAAAAATATATAAACACACTATATCTCTGTGCATGCACACATACATATATACACGTAACGTTGTATGCACAATCTGTGTACACATACACATCTTATATACATCATATACACCTCATTCATATTTGCACATCATATATACACACACACACTTCCACATCATATATATATATATATATATACACACACACACACACACTTCCACATCATATATATATACACACACACTTCCACATCATATATATATATATATACACACACACTTCCACATTATATATATATATATATAGATACACACACACTTCCACATCATATATATATATATATACACACACACTTCCACATTATATATATATATATATATAATATATACACACACACTTCCACATCATATATATATATATATACACACACACTTCCACATCATATATATATATATATATATATATATATATATATATACACACACTTCCACACCATATATATATACATACTTCCACACCATATATACACACTTCCACACCATATATATATATATATATACACACACTTCCACACCATATATATACACACACTTCCACAATATATATATATACACACTTACACAATATATATATATACACACTTCCACAATATATATATATATACACACTTCCACAATATATATATATACACACACTTCCACACCATATATATACACACACTTCCACACCATATATATACACACAATTCCACACCATATATATATATACACACACACACACTTCCACATCATATATATATATATATATATTTTACACACACACACACACACACATTTAAACATCATATTTCCACATCATATACATATTTAGGCAACATATACACATTATACATTCAGCATAAATACACTTAATTTGTCACAATTTAATTTTATTTGTTAATTAAGTGGGAGCTGGAGGGAAATTGAGGGGGTGGGGGAGCTGGGGGGTCCTATAAACAGTGACTTGTTTAGGGCCCTGCTTCTTACCTGCATAATGCTGTATTTTTCAGGCAGGCGAAGCAGAGCACTGTCTGCTGTCTGTCTTCTCCATGATGGGTGGACACAGCATGGTGAGGAGGAGCTAATTACATCTCCCATGGGGCCTCAAGGAGAGCTCTAGACCAGCATGCTGCTGGATCACCTGCTCCGTTGGGATCTCTGTGGTCACTTGACACTATGGAGAGGAAGCAGCCTGCAAGCTCCGGTCTCTGAGGGCTCAAGGGAGTGGAACAGCTGAGCTGCCAAAACGGGCCCCTCTACAATGGCTGGGCCTGGGGCAGCTGCCCTTCTTGCCCCTCCTTAAAGACGGCCCTGGGCACCGCTTTGAAGGGCAGAGTCTGCCCTTTAAAGCGGTGCCTTTTTTTCTTAAGCTTGGGGGTCATAGAGGGTATCATTCGAAAGGCCTGAGCATGGCCTTTCGAATGATACTAAACATGACAGGTTAAAAGTAAAAAGTTAGAAAAAATAAAATTTAAAAAAAAAACTTGTTTTTTTGTGTGTTGTTTTTATAAATGCAGCATTATTGTTCACATTTCAATTATAATGTGAACAATGGTGCTGCACTAATGATTTTTTTATGGCATGCGTTTTCTAAAAATCACGTAATTCCCCCCAAAAAATGTAACAAGTCCCCATTTCTAATTTTTTTACAAGCTCACCCCATATAAAATATAACCGCAAACGCTCATGTGATAAAATGTGAAAAAAAACACTTTACACACTGTAGATGATTAAAAATTAAAATTTGATTGCATTTTTTGTTATAATATACAGGCAGGACATGACGTATACATATAAAAATTATATATTATGAATCTGCCGAGTCTGCCGGAAAGAACGATATATAATATGTCTGGGTCATATAATAAAATGTGACTTCAAATCACGTTTAAACATGATGAGCGAAACCGGTAAAAATGAGCTCAGCACACAGCGGTGAAATGCCTCAGCAGTAAAAAGGGTTAAGATATGCTTGTAAATATAAACTACATGTATCTTTACCACTGCAAACATGTCCCTGAAAATAACTTGCCTTAATATTTAATTAAATGTTTAGTAGATCTTGAAAGGTATTGATTAATCTTGTTTACACGCAAATTAAGAGAACGCTGCGTATAATAAATCGTATGCATTTTAAATTCTAAACCTAATACTACAACATAAAAAATGTAGTAATTAGCGTTTGTAAGGGCAAACAGTATTCCCCTTTATGTTAGAAGAGATTAATAAAACCTGACCTTTTGCACTCCAACATGATGCGGTTCTTAACCTTGCTTTAGTGAATGCATTGATATGGGCAGCAAATTTCAAAAAAGAACATTTATCATGAGTAGAATGTATCATTGTTGCTGGTGTATTTTTATCTTGGTAATGGTACTTGTGACGGCATGCCCGCTGCAATGTGCGTTTGATTTTCTTATATTTCGATTCCCTGACATCTGTGTACTATTCCCCTATATTCAGGTGCTGTGTGTATCTGTGTGTAACAGTTGTAGTTCCAGGTTTTTTATAAAACACTAACAAGTTCCGTGGCACTGTACAATGGGGAAGGCTAGGGACAGATGAGCGCATTTTCTGCGGCCACCGTCAAAATGTACGTCGATGCGTGCGCACGCATTTTTTCACGGAATACGCTTAAGTGGTCAGACGATGCGCAATTCTGGACGTATTTCATGACGATGGGGTGAAAAGAAGTCTAGGGAAATCCGGCTGTTTGAACGTTATGTTGGCCGCACATTAGCAGCGTCTGACATCTCCTAATCACGCACACACGCTGCTATGCGGCCGCAGCGCACTCTGTACGTCAGTACCAGCGGTTTAACGTTCTCGAAAAAATGCGTTCATTTTCCACTTGCGTTGCGCGGCCGGACTTTTGTGCGACCGTACTTCGTATATTGGCTGTCATTGCCTGTCATCTGCTGCTAGTGCGGCCGTGATTATGTGCGCCAGAACGCGCGTTCGCACTGCCTCAGTCTGACCCTAGCCGAAATCAGAATAGCCATGTGCATGCAAGTTGAATACACAGAACAGTAGGAGAGGACCCTGCTCAAGAGCTTACAATCTAACCATTTCTCTGCTTCCACTCCCCCTTCTCCACCAGAGACTGGTTTGTACTGGATATCACAGCCACATAGTCCAGCATTCCCTTTGTCTGGGGCCCAGGGCATTGTGTGTGGGGGAGGGTTTTGAAATAGGGAACTCAGAGGCATATCTTGCTTTTGAAATGGTTGTAACTGTTGAGCCAGAATAAAGCATCTTGAGTTTGGTTTTCAAGCGGCAAGCATCACAGTCTATGTGTAGTCTACTCTGTGGGGGTATGATCACCTCCTGGTACAGCAGAAGGGGCACCAGCGAGGACAGAAGTAGGAGCTTGTGTAGTTGAATCTGTAACACTGTACTATATGACAATTAAACTGAAAGGTGTTTTTTTTGTTATTTCTGTTTTCTTGTTAAACAATTGCCTGATGCCTGTTAGGGCTGATGGATAAATTCTGAATGGATAGGCATGCTAAATACATTGTGTGGATTTATGGGTTGGATTGCCATTGTATTATAAGTGACAACGGATTTGGTTTTGAAATGTAAAAACTTTTGGAATTATCTACATCATGTGGTCACTGGATTTTATTTTACCAGTAAGCTACTGGTTTTTCAACTGTTGATCTGGATGACTCTCTGGTCTCTAGAATGTCTTTTTTTTCTATTGCACAGTTATATGGGCAAATTGAAACACTTCACTTATAATGGACAGACCTTTGTATCTTCTGAATGGATAATGAACAATTGGGACTTTCCTTACACTTAAGGGCAGTTAAAATGTCAGTTTTGTGGTTTTATAGTTTGCCACTGAAAAACTATCAGGACCCAGAATGTTTCCCAATAAGGGTGGATCTGCAAGTTCTTTTATAATGATAAGTGCATCCAGGGTCCTGCGTTAGTTTGATGGCATGGTCTGTGGAAATGTTTGCTCTCACCACATCCATCTGTTCTACATTCTGACTGCACTCCCCCTGCTCTTTTTTGTCTCATATCCCTTTAACCTTCAGATTGTAAACCCATAGTTCACTGAAAAAGCCTTTCTGCTTGTGCTGTACTGGCCAGATTGTCCCAAAAGAAGGGTCACTTGTTATCCTTAATATCGGTATAAATTGTGTCTGTATCTTTCTATTTGTAAAGCTCTGTGATAATGTTATTCAGAGAGATCCGAAATGTCCATGAAATGTAACTGGACACTGAAATTCAGCGTACGGGTACATTTCGGGGCCATTCGACTATTCAAAGAGCAGGCAATTCGCCAAATGTTGGTGTATTGCCTGCACCTATGGTGCCTGTTTGAGGGCAGTGAAATCCTCCATAGAGAAGCAATGGTACGTCTATTCAGAGACACCAAACAGCAGTGAAAAGTTGCTGAAAGGCTTTGCTGTTCGGTGGTTTCATTCGGCAGGTTTATTCAGGCGAATCCCATAGGCTTTAATTTTAAAAATATTCCTGTTTTAACCACTTGGATGCTGAGGACGCGCTCAGCGCGTCCTCAGCATTCCCGCTGCTGTCCTGAGGACGCGCTGAGCGCGTCCTCCCATTGGGGTCAGCGTTCGACCGGGTTCTGGCCGATCGCTGGCCCCTCCGGTGCGGGCTGACATCCTGGATGTCAGCCCGGCATCCGGAACAGCAGCCGCCGGAATTTGGTGTCATCGCAGCAGCGCGATGACACCAAATTCAGGCGCCCCCCCCCGCATGTGCGGAGGAGGCGCCTGAAAGGGAGGGGGGGAGGTCCTTCAGACCTCTCTCCCTCCCGATCGGCGACTCTGCGGGGGTTAACCCAGGCATCATTTGGAAGGACACAGCCTGCCCTTCCAAATGATGCCTGGCATTAACCCCTGGGGAGCTGGATCGCGAATCGGCGCTGAAAAGCGCCGGTTTGCGATCCTTTCCCGGAGCTGGCCGACATCTTGGATGTCGGCCAAGCCTCCAGGAACTCCCCCTGAGGACTGGCGTCATCGTGCGTAGCCCGATGATGCCAGTCCTAGAGTTAACCCTTAACTGCCACCAACGGTGGAGATAGGGAGTTCCAATGAACTCCCTATCTCCCGATCCGTGGCATTTAGGGGTTAAATTTTGGTATGGTTGGATCGGCCAGAGCATGGCCGTTCCAACGATACCAAACACTACAGTGAAAAAAGTTGTAAAAAAATAAAAAATAAAAAATAAAATAAAGAAAATTAAAAAAAAAAATAATAAAAAAAAAATAAACACTTTTATTTTATTTTTTTGGGTTTGTTAATGCAGCAATATTGTTCCCATTTCAATTATAATGTAAACAATGATGCTGCACTAACGATTTTTGTATGCGGTGCGTTTGTTAAAAATAGTGTAATTTTCCCCAAAAAAAAATGTAACGAGACCCCATCTCTAATTTTTTTAACAAGCGCACCCCATACAAAATATAACCGCAATTGCTCGCATGTTAAAATGTGAAAAAAAACACTTTACACATTGTAAATTATTGAAAATACATATTTTATTGCATTTTTTGTTATAATATACAGACATGACATAACGTATACATATAATAATGACAAATTATGAATCTACCGAGTCTGACGGAAAGAACGATATATAATATGTCTGGGTCATATACTAAAATAAGCCTTCAAAACACGTTTAAACATGATGCGCAAAACAGGTAAAAATGACCTCAGCACAGGGGCGGGAAAAGCCTCAGCAGCGAAAGGGTTAATGCAATATCTCATAAACCGTTTATTATTTTATTCTGCTGTAAAATTTCTCTTTATGCATAGATTTTTTTAGGATTTTTTAATAAATTTTCGTGTTTTTTTCTGTAAAAATATTTTTCTGGGGTTTTTTTTAATCGTATTTTCTTTTTTCAGTAACAGACCTTTTTATTATCACTCAGAGGACCTTACATGTAAATTCCAGGCATTTTCGTTCCGTGGTTTTTTTGCAAACAGCGTTTAAAGTTTGAAACTTTCAAGCGTAAAGTTTTTTTTTTTCTTCACAATGTTCGTCTACCTGTCAGCTTTTTACGGCGGCTGCTCTGCGCTGTGATCGGCGGCTCGTCGGGTTTTTCTGGCGTGTGCGGCGGGGTTTTTGCAGCGGTTTCTGCGTGTTTTCGGTGAGTGTTCTGTGGGTTTGCGGCGAGTTTTCCCTGCATTACGGAGGGCCCTGCGGTGCTTGCTGAATACACCGGAGGGTCTAAGAATTGCGAAATAGAATTGCCGAATCGCCCTGAAGTGCAAGGAACTAAAGAACACCGAATGTGCAGTGATTGGATCTCTCTGAATAACCCCTTCAAAACTACAAATTACTGCCATAATTTAATACAAGTTTTAAAAAAGGGTATAGATAAAAATCATTGAAGTGTGTATTCGTGTTTTTGACCCCTCTCTATAAATGGCCAATGGCCACTTGAGTCTCCTGTCTATGATTTGGGTCTTGAAGTAGTAACTCATTGAGTTGTCTCTTCCTCTATTGAAACAAAGTTCGTAATCTGGATTTTCATAATTAAAGGAACATAGTCAGGCCTAGTTATTGATCCTATGGAATGTAAGTTTCTGCATTGTATAAAAAAAGTCTATTTTTGAATATCTTTGAAATTTGTCGACGTAGAACGTATAATGTTTTCCAGGTGGGTTCGTCACTCTCTAGTAGTGTACCATTGTGTTCCTCTTTGAGTAGGTGCTTGAATTGCAATCTCAAAGAGGAGGCATTTAAAAGCTATACTTAAAAATATTTTGAAACTTTATTATACTGGTTAAGGCAAGCAGATAAGAGATAGAACGAGGAAGCAGTATGCAGCCTCCATGAGCTGCAGGTAATTACTTTTAAGAGGTTTTGGTAATTCGTATTCGGAAGTACTTCCAAATAACGAATCGATATGATATGAATTTGAAACAAAACGAAACGGTATATAACTAATTTATTTCGTTTTACACTGTGTCATCATCATAAAAGAAAAATATGAATAACTGATATCAACTATTGAATTTGAAATGAACTATCAAATGGATATCAACTATCGAATTTGAAATGAACTATCAAATTGATATCAACTATCAAATTGATCTTAACTTACAATACAAGTAATAGTCAGCAAAGGACTTTATGAAACAAATAAATTTTGTTTCACTGTTTAATTTGACTCAAATACTAAATCTGTGACACAGCTTAAAATTTAACCCTAGCTTTTCTTTTAATAACAAAATTTGATTAATTGGGGTTTTATCTAGTGATCCAAAATTCGAATTGATATCAACTATCGAATTGATATATGAAATTTCAAATTGATTCGAACTTTCAAATTGATCCAAAACGAAATACGAAACAAAATTAGTTACGAAATTCCAAAAACTAAATGATTTAAAAACGTAACGAAATGAAACTAAACAAAACAAATGTTTCAGCCATGCACATCCCTAGTTATGGTGCCTTGAGTGTCCCATTAACCCAAGGGTCTCAAACTCCCACCCTCCAGATGTTTCTGAACTTTAACTCCCATGAATCTCTGGGCATCTCTTGCCCTCAAGGAATTATAGAAATTGTAGGCAATAAACATCTGGGGGGCTAGAGTTTGAGATCCTTCATTACAGGACATACCAGTGCACTGCATGTTAACTTGACAGGGTTAAGGAGACGCCAGCCACGTACCAGTGCATCCTGATTGGGAACAAGTACTGCTTACTGCAAGATCTCAGGCTCATGTCCCAGAACACATAACGAACACAACGATGAAAGCAATATGCTATTTACTCACATGCCCATGTACAAATAATTTCCTTGATATAAATGAAATGGCAATAATGTAATAACAATATTTTTGTTTTTATATATTGTGAGGTACCAGATCGGCACAAATTGGTACCAGAACACAGAGAGTCAAAAACGGGATGTCACGGATGCTGTTCCCTCAGGATCTCTTACAATTTAAGCCCTGAAAATGGCATTAAAAATGTTGTGAAAGGAAATCAAAACCCTGTTGGGGCATAGTAACAAGAACAGTGTTAGTAAACACAGATCTTATCAGTTTCTCTTTCTCTTCCAGCTTACACTTTACTTGTGCATCAGTGAGAGAGAAGAGGTTGTGTCCCCAATAGGCAATAAATTATGTTTAGTTTCTAATCACTATATAGTACAGTGATCAGCTGCAATTTTTTCCTTAAAAGGTCAATTTTAAAAATGCATTGATACATCTGGCATAATTAACTGTAATAGTTACACACCTTACAGTTAATATACTGTTTAATTTTTATTTTTGTGGAGAGTATGGATACCAGCGCAAGTACAGGTGGTGTTAGGTCTTCAGAGGTAAGTTATCCTTTACCGCAGTGCTTGAAGTTTCTTTGAAAAGGCCCTCGGAAAGAACAAGAAAATACAAAAATATGCAGACTGTTAAGACATGTGATAAACAATAGAGTATATAGAGTAATACTCAAATTTTCTGGTGCCTATTTAATCCAAAAGGCACCAAACATAAGTCAGCCAATGAAATAAAGGGGCACCGGATCCCCTCCCCTATTTGGGGTCCACAGGGGCGATGTGGTGCTGGTAGATGGTTCATCCAAATTAAACCAGGTAGCTGTGAATAAGGTAAAATAATTTATTCAGGATATATAATAAAAGAAATAAAACTGGCATGTAGCACACCTCAAACGCGTTTCGCTCACAGGAGCTTCATCAGTGGGTGTTCATTCGTTTTCCTTCACACGCTGTAGTTTGATATTTTCCGTGTAAGCTATTATTTAGGGGCTATTGCAGTGTCGGCTTAGAATTTAGTTAGTCCTTTTAAATATATACATAAAAACATTAAGTCCTATGGACTCCAGGAGGCACTTCTCGCAGCAGCCAGTAACTTCTGGCTCTGCTATTGGTAACTGTTAACAGCTCTCAGTTAATTAAGTTGGTGGCATATCAATAGTGTTAACATAGCACCTTTGGGCCCTATTTCAAATTTAACACTAGCTTTAGTGCTCAGCTATGTGAGTATTAACAATACCTTAAGTGGCCCCAGCGCATTACCCCCATATTACATTCCAAGCGCTAACAGGTTAAAAAACCGATTAGTGCATCGGGAATTACAATCGCTTCCCGTGAGCTTACTGTGGTTTGCGCTCCCTATACTTGCATGAGGATCGCTAAGAGTAATTAGCGATAGGATTACAACGTCCTAATGCTAATTATGCCCCGCTGCAGTTAAATGGAAAGTTAACCACAGCTAGAAGCTGGTGCTAACGGATCCCACTTCTGCAGAATCAGTCAGCGCCAGCTGAAGCCACCCTCCCCCTACAAAAAAATCAGATACCTCTCATCCCATGGCGCAAACGGTGGACCGATCCGCCGCTTCTGGCCGCCGGGAGCAGCGTGAGAGTGGGGACAAATAGTCCCCAGTCTCCCTCCGCAGATCTGCACGATCATGTAGTCCTGTTGTATCCAGGATCTTAGCGCTGCATTATGGGGCAGGCTGCTGAATCAGTGCCTACCCCGTAATATGATGCTAAAACAGGGTTGATACGGAGAAACCTGCAGGTACAGGTTTTCCACCTTAGTGTTCCCCATTTTAGCAGGCACGTTGTAATAGTGCACATAGCTGCTAACAGTCACTAATGGTTAATGGCTCCTGCAACATTTTCCCAATTGTTATCATATACTGTAAATACTTGCACAAATTCATGTTCATGATGCCACAAACTTGGCTCCATGGATATTGCCTTTAATCATAGATAGTTATAATGAAATTAATAATATTAAAGATTTAAACATTAAATAACCCTGTAAAACACCATTATCAACTTTTTTCCTGAATGTAACTATTTGTAACACAGTACTGTTTTAAGAATCTTATTAACGCTGACATTTCATCTGAGTCCAGGGGTTCATATTTCTAAGATTGACTGTTTGGAATGAATTATAATGTAAGCAAGCATACTAAATATCCGACTCATGTTGCCTTTGGAGAATCTCTCAATCAAAAATTTCTGAGCATATTAAGCCATTAATTGGCTGTTTTTCCATTTTAATTATATGTGGCAAAATTAAACTAATATCATTTACTGTTTGATTGCTAAGACAGTGTTTGGGGTTGCAGACAATTTACAAAGTGTGGCATTTTTAAAAATTTGGTTAAAGAAGAAAGTAAATGACTATTCATGAACATCACTTCTTAGGATTATTTGTGTTTATCTGTATTTACATTCACCTATAAATACATGCATCATAAAGATCCTGATACGGATCATTAGATGCAACATACAGAATGTCCCACAGCAAGCTAGTTTGTGAGAATACAAACCTTTTTTTAAGTATCTTGGTAAGAAAAAAAGGAGATTTGGTTAGAAATATGGACAATTCTTATGGGTGCACAGTCCGTCTTTTTCAAACTTATTTTATCATGAACCAAATAATATAAACCACAAAGAATGTAGATGGGACTCAAAAGGTCAGACGCAGAAGTGATTGAATCAGTGGTATGTTTGCACAGTAGGAATAAATGTGTTCCAACTGATAATAATAGATTAAGATACATTACTGTAGTATCTTCAAAGAACATGTGTCGTCTTCCAGACAGTCTCAGAGAGTGTACAGATATTACACAGTGTTAATTTCAATATCAGTTTAATAGTAGCACAGTTTACAGGATGAAAATTAATAAGATAGTAGCAGGGCAAGCAACCCTATGGAATGCAAGCCATCAAGGCCTTTAGTAACAGACAGAAGCGTAGTAGGAACAATATGAGTGAAGAAGTAAAAGCATATTTTGTAACAGCACACAACTACATCTGGTAAGAAAAAGTGATCTCTTTAAAAAAGTAACAATTAGTGGACATGACCTATCTGGTGCAAATGGAATTGGGGCAATAAGCATCCTGGTGGCTTGGGAAAGACTGTATAAACATGTTTTGATGAGAAAGGCTGGCTTTATCAGTCGCAGTTAATGATTAATAAGGGGAGCCCACCAGAACCCATGCTGCTTGCAACTTAGTGTAAGGAAAACCAGGGGTATCCATTAAAGGCTCCTCCTTTATCACTGTTCATGCAATAATTACCACCTCTACGCTGATGACACTCAGATCTACCTCTCTACCCCTGATCTCTCTCCCCCTGTCCTTTCAAAAGTCAGTGACTGTTTATCTGGCATCTCCTCCTGGATGGCCTCCCACCACCTAAAGATCAACATGTCAAAGACTGAGCTCCTACTTATTCCTCCCTCTAATGCCGCCCCACCTCCTGACTTCTCTATCACGGTGGAGGGTATCACCATCTCCCCATCAAACCAAGTTCGCTGTCTTGGAGTTACACTTGACTCTGCTCTTTCCTTCATCCCCCACATCAAGTCTCTTTCCTCCTCCTGCCGATACCAACTGCGTAATATTTACAGAATTCGGCCATTTCTTACCGCTGTCGCCACAAAACAACTCATACACGCCCTGGTAATCTCCCGACTCGACTATTGCAATAATCTCTTATCTGGCCTCCCTCTGTCCCACCTCTCCCCCCTACAATCCATCCTGAATGCCTCCGCCAGGCTAATTCACCTCACCTGCCGCTCTGTCTCTGCCGCTCCCCTCTGCGAGTCCCTTCACTGGCTCCCCATCCACTGCAGAATTAAGTTCAAAATCCTTATCCTTACCTACAAAAGCCTCACTAACTCAGCTCCCCACTACCTGTCCTCACTAATCACCAAATACACCCCAGCCCGCTCCCCAAGGTCAAACAGTGACCTGCGCCTAGCTTCTCCCCGCATCACCTCTTCCCATGATAGACTGCAGGATTTCTCACGCGCAGCCCCCACTCTCTGGAACGCTCTCCCTCGTACTGTCAGACTTTCCCCTAACTTCTCTTCCTTCAAACGCTCCTTGAAAACATTCCTATTTAGGGAAGCCTACCACCCAACTCACTGACGCAACCATCAATCACTCTCACCTTACAGTCCTCTCCTCCTGTTTCCAACCCCAACCCTCCCAGATTGTGAGTTCCTACGGGAATAGGGCCCTCATCTCCTCCTGTACTGTTTGTCAAATGTTGTTCAATGTATTGTAACCCTGTCTATACTGTGCTTATTGTACAGCGCTGCGGAATATGCTGGCGCTTTATAAATAAAGAATAATAATAATAATAATAATATCCTATCTGTGATGTGCATCACTTTGGACTTGGGTACATGGGCCTGGAAATGTATTTGGGAGGTACAGGCCTCATGTTCTATATTATTTACCTGCCCTCTCTTGTGTTTAAGTCACCCTATGCCTGTAGAGAGGTTGCAGGGTGTTTGTGTAATCTGTGTTATGTATGAATAATGATATTGTCTGTCTATTGTTATGGTCCACGTGTATCTGTTGATATTATTATTATTATTATTATTCTTTATTTATAAAGCGCCAGCATATTCCGCAGCGCTGTACAATAGGCACAGTATAGACAGGGTTACAATACAATACAATGAACAACATTTGACAAACAGTACAGGAGGAGATGAGGACCCTATTCCCGTAGGAACTCACAATCTGGGAGGGTTGGGGTTGGAAACAGGAGGAGAGGACTGCAAGGTGAGAGTGATTGATGGTTGCGTCAGTGAGTTGGGTGGTATGCTTCCCTAAATAGGAACGTTTTAAGGGAGCATTTGAAGGAAGAGAAATTAGGGGAACGTCTGACAGTACGAGGGAGAGCGTTCCAGAGAGTGGGGGCTGCGCGTGAGAAATCCTGCAGTCTATCATGGGAAGAGGTGATGCGGGGAGAAGCTAGGCGCAGGTCACTGTTTGACCTTAGGGAGCGGGCTGGGGTGTATTTGGTGATTAGTGAGGACAGGTAGTGGGGAGCTGAGTTAGTGATGGTTTTGTAGGTAAGGGTAAGGATTTTGAACTTAATTCTGCAGTGGATGGGGAGCCAGTGAAGGGACTCGCAGAGGGGAGCGGCAGAGACAGAGCGGCGGGTGAGGTGGAATAGCCTGGCGGAGGCGCTCAGGATGGATTGTAGGGGGGAAAGGCGGGACAGAGGTAGGCCAGATAAGAGATTATTGCAATAGTCAAATCGGGAGATTACCAGGGCGTGTATGAGTTGTTTTGTGGTGACAGCGGTAAGAAATGGCCGAATTCTGGAAATATTCTGGAAATTTCTGAGCATATTAAGCCATTAATTGGCTGTTTTTCCATTTTAATTATATGTGGCAAAATTAAACTAATATCATTTACTGTTTGATTGCTAAAACAGTGTTTGGGGTTGCAGACAATTTACAAAGTGTGGCATTTTTAAAAATTTGGGTAAAGAAGAAAGTAAATGACTATTCATGAACATCACTTCTTAGGATTATTTGTATTTATCTGTATTTACATTCACCTATAAATACATGTGTAGCGCTCACTCCCGTAGGAGCCGCTGAATTTGAACCTCGGGTCAGTCTCCCCGCACTAGAGAATAAATATACTCCAGCACCGTCGTGGATTTTATAAATTATATAGTTTACTAAATAAACTGGCATATAATGAGTAACACGGTATATGTATATATATTTACAGTACTTCGTAATGCGGGAAACGCGCAGCGGAAAAGAAATACAATACTTCGTAATGCGAGAAACGCGCAGCGGAAAAGGAAAAAAAAGTATTTTTAACCCCCTTAGTGGTTGGAGTGTGAGTCCCGTACAGGTTATGTCCCAGGAAATGTATGTGTATGTGTGTATTGGTACCCGGGTACAATATTCAACTGGCCAGTGAATTATTTATGAGGTATCTTCGACTAGTCACGTTGGGACCCTGTGGGTTTTGAACAAACTGCAGCGTGCTTTAGTATTTTACAGCGGCCTGGAAGGCCTCTCACCCATCCGTGAGATACTCTGTGCTCCGCTCGACCCAGGACGTCTCTCCGCTCGATTTTGACTGGGATTCTCTGTGTCACCGGATCCACTGTCTTGCTTGTCTGTATCTGCCACAAGATGTCCAGCTCACCGCCTGCACTCCCTGTTAGATCGTCTGCGGTTCTCCTAACTTGGGGTCCTTCAGCTTACTCTGTATCAGGTGGGTTACTAGCGGTGGATCACTGGGTCTTCGTGTAATAAGAAGGGAAAAACCCGATCTCCAGCTCTGCTAGGCCGCACCTGCGCTCTGGCCTGGTCGTGATTACTCTCTGTTACACTTGCATCTTGCTCCTCTCACTCCTCTGCACGCTCTGCCAGCTCTTTCCACGAGGCTGCGGATATCAGTGTCTCTCTCCCAAACACTTCCTGTTCCTGCCCGCAAAGCATGCTGGAAAATGTAGTCCCAATGTTCAGTGTCTCACATCCCGCTTGTTTCCCTCCGGTGGCCAAAAACAAGTACTACAATGACAGGGAATATAAAACCAGCGCTACACTCTCCCCCTCCTAGAACTCTTGGGTCTCTCCAAGGAGGTACAACAGTTGCATTACATTTCAACGCATATTAGGCAACATATACAGGCTCAGCAGCAAGCATACAATGGGTTAGATACACTTCCTCAAGTTGACTCATGTTTTGGACTACCTCAGCTAACATAGCAGACACTTCGGGCAACCTTCGCACTGTGGTGACGGCCTCTTCAGTGCTATGTCCTGGTGAGTCATAGGTGAGTCGCTGGGGTGGTCAAACAGAGCGTTATGGTTCTGGCTCAATCATAGAAACATAGAAACATAGAAAAATGTCGGCAGATAAGAACCTTTCGGCCCATCTAGTCTGCCCAATTACATGGATACTTTACCTGGATTTATCTTTTGTTTAGGATAGCCTTATGCCTATCCCATGCCTGCTTAAATTCAATTACTGTTTTGGCCTCTACCACTTCAACTGGAAGGCTGTTCCATGTATTCACCACCCTCTCAGTAAAATAATGCTTTCTGATGTTACTTTTAAACCTTTGCCCCTCTAATCTAAGACTATGTCCTCTTGTTTTGCTATTTTGTTTCCTTTTAAATATACTCCCTTCCTCTACCTTGTGGATTCCCTTTACGTATTTAAATGTTTCTATCATATCTCCTCTGTCTCGTCTTTTGTCCAAGCTGTACATGTTAAGATCATTAAGCCTTTCCTGGTAACTTTTCTCCTTCAAGCCGTACACCATTTTAGTAGCCCTTCTCTGAACTCTCTCTAAGATGTCTATATCCTTCTGGAGATACAGTCTCCAGTACTGCACACAGTACTCCAAGTGAGGTCTCACCAGTGCTCTGTACAGTGGCATGAGCACTTCCCTTTTCCTACTGCTAATACCTCTCCCTACACAACCAAGCATTCTGCTAGAATTTCCTGCTGCTCTATTACATTGACTACTTACCTTTAGATCCTCTGCAATAATAACCCCTAAATCCCTTTCCTCAGATGTTGAGGTTAGGACTGTATCAAATATTCTATATTCAGCCCTTGGGTTTTTACGTCCCAGGTGCATTATCTTGCACTTATCCACGTTAAAACTCAATTGCCACAGCTCCGAACATTTTTTTAGTTTACCTAAATCATTTGTCATTTGGCTGATGCCTCCAGGAACGTCAACCCTGTTGCAAATCTTTGTGTCATCAGCAAAAAGACATACTTTTCCATTAATACCTTCTGCAATATCACTAATAAAAATATTAAATAGAATGGGTTCCTCTTCAGGTGGAAGTACTATAGGCGCGGGCTCAGTTCTTCTTTCTACCACTGGAGCAGACATCTCTTCGGAGTATGATCCTTCCAGTGAAGGCATAGAACTGTAGTCATAAGATTCGACTTCAGGAACTACAGGGATTTCAATAGTCTCGGGGACTTCTAACTGAAATTCAGGAGCCTCAGGCCTCAAATTACTTTCCCACCGTTCAGGAACCGAGATAACCTCTTCAGGCTGCGGTGAGCGCAACCAGTCCAGACAAAAACTTTCTTCCTCACTGTCCCTTTCGCTCTCTTCGATAGCCCGGGTCTGCTGAGACCAAGTAACGGGAGGCAAACGTGGAGCAGGCGGATTCGGCAGAGAAAGTTCGTCCCCAACTGGTATCCTCACAGCCTCTCTCAAAGGTAATAAATTATTCCGGTGCCAGTTCTTAAGAGGCCCAGCCTTACCATCAAGCCAGATTTGATACACCGGCAGACCTGGCAGTTGCTTGCAGACAATGTAGACCTGAGAACTCCATCTATCCGCTAACTTGTGTATTGCAGCAGCACCCAAGTTCTTCAACAAAACCCTATCACCGGGTTGTAGATCCTGTATCCGAACTTTCAAGTCATAGTTCCGTTTATTCCTTTGTTCCCTGTTTCCTGAGGTCAAACGGGCCTGTTCAAACGCAGAGGCCAGATTCTTTCGAAGTCTATCCACGTAATTTCTATGGGAAGCTACCGACGTCTGGTCCAGAGATAGCCCAAACGCCAAGTCAACCGGCATTCGAGCTTCTCTTCCGAACATAAGAAGGTACGGTGAGTATCCAGTAGCGTCACTCTCCGTACTGTTATATGCATGTACTAGCGTAGCTATGTGACGACTCCAGCTCTGCTTCTCTGTGTTTGACAGTGTCCCCAGCATATTTAGCAGCGTGCGATTGAACCTTTCGGGCTGAGCATCACCTTGAGGGTGATATGGTGTAGTTCGGGTCTTTTGGATTCCCAGCAGTTCCAGTAATTGCCCAAGCCGGCTTTCAAAGTCTCTACCCTGATCAGAGTGTATTCTCCTTGGTAGGCCGTAGTGAACAAAGAACTTTTCCATCAGAACCTTCGCCACTGTCGGAGCGCGTTGGTCTTTTGTAGAAAAGGCTTGGGCGTAACGTGTGAAGTGATCAGTCACTATTAGAATATTTCCCTGCCCACTAGCATCCGGCTCTAAGCACAGGAAGTCAATGCACACCAAATCCATGGGTCCTTGACTTTGCAGATGGCTCATTGGAGCGGTTCGGGTCGGTAGGGTCTTCCTTTGAATACACCTCAGACATGAATGGCAGTAACTTTCCACTTCAGCTCTCATGCAAGGCCAATAGAACCTGTCTCGCACCAGCTTAAAAGTCCTTTCTGCGCCCAAATGTCCATGCTCATCATGTAGTGATCGCAGTACACTCTCCCTATGTTTAGTGGGAAGGAACAACTGTTGGGTCTCTACAGCATTGGTTGAGGGGCCCCTTCGGTAGACCACCCCATCCAACATCTTCAACCATTCCCACTCTTTGTAGACCAATCTGGCTCCATCTGGGGAATTGGTCAGCAGAATTTCCCGCTGGTTCGCAGTTAGGGCCTTTATAGTTAACGCAATTAAAGGGTCTCTAGCCTGATCAGCTTTCAGATCCTGTTTTGAAAAGGTAGGCAGACTTTCATCCCTCAACTGCGTAGGGTTGCAGTAGAACTCCAGAACGGCCGCAGCCATGACTCCTATGGCCTCCGCTTCAATCCCTCCC
>RXON01000209.1:0-124856 GCA_009667805.1 Leptobrachium leishanense
TCCTCCTTATACCAGATTAATACTCCTCCTGAATGGCGACCCTGTTTGATGTTTTTATCCTTCTGGGCGGGCACGGAAAATTCTCTGTAGCCCACAGGTGTTTGTGGGTCATCCTGTGCCCGGCTCCATGTTTCCAGCAGGATTTGTATGTCCACGTTGTGAAAGTCTATGTTTTGAAGTCTGGATCGTTTACTTTGGATCCAAAGGCTGAACATTCAGACCCTGAATGTTCCAGCTACTGATTGTTAGTGATGTCATTTTATGTTGTTATACCTTGTAATGAACACAATTATATGAGACAACCAGGTTGTGGATGGTTGTCATTGTAGTACATTGAGATCAATTCTCATTAATTTGTTGTATAGTGTGCCGAGGAGGGTCCGTGTCTCATCCAAGTCTGTTCTGTGGAGGTCTTGATGTCCATCTTGGAGCGGGTGGTTTCTGCCATTCCTGCCATCTGTTTTGTCCTGTTCTTAGGTTAAATGTGGTGTTCTTGTTTGGTTTATCGGTGCAGTTTGAGGTCGTCTTGTGGTGGTGGTTGTTGTTGTTGTTGTGTGTGTTTGGGTTTGGTTTGTGCCGGGTTCGGGGACATGGGTTCTGTTCAGTACAATGTCTTTAAATTCTCTTGCCAGGTGACTCACCCCTTGTTTGTTGAGGTGTTTGTTATCGTAGAGGTGTTCAGGGGTTATGGAAGGGTGTTGGGCCAGATGAATGTTGGGCTTTGAGCTAGTTTTAGCCGCCAGTTCTGTGTTGATGTTCTGGATGATGTGGTTCGATTATATATCCTTCCTCGGAAGTAGGCAGGATAGAATTATTTTGGAGTGGGGGAACTTTTATTGTGCAGTGTCTGTTAGTTGTGACAGTTTGTCTGCAATGCCTTTCTGTTGTGTCTGAATGTTGTTCGTACCTGTGTGTATGATGATTTGTTTGGGGTTATGAGGTTATTCTTTACTTATGTAACGTCTTCTCTACAACCTTCTTAGATTGTAAGCTCTTGAGCAGGGTCCTCCCTCCTTTCGTTTCGTGTGTGTAACCTGTATGTATATTTGTTATTCTCTTTCTCCCATTGTACAGCGCTAAGGAATTTGTTGGCGCTTTATAAATACCTGTAACGTATACAGACATTCTGATGCTCAATCTGTAATTACAGGACACCATGTTGTTTCAGG
The DNA here is from genome assembly GCA_009667805.1 of Leptobrachium leishanense. NCBI lineage: Eukaryota > Metazoa > Chordata > Amphibia > Anura > Megophryidae > Leptobrachium > Leptobrachium leishanense. The sequence goes on from RXON01000209.1 coordinate 1,170, forward strand.
TCTGGACATGTTTGGCTCACTTGTGGCTGGGGGGGGCATGTTATTATTTCCTATTGGTCTCTAGCCCCTCCTGGAAGAGTGTCTGTGTGTCTGTCTGTGTATATATATTTCAATAAAGGTGTTCATTCTGACTCCAGATCTGCAGCCTCTGCTTATTTCTGGGGGTGCTAGCAGGCTCTCTGTCACGGTCCTAAAACTTCATCTGAGTACTAGAGGGAGGCACGGGAGTCTGCTGGGGAGAGCACGGTGGTCCAGCAAGGAAGCGGCATTGACAGATATGACCCGATCGGGGTATAGAGATCTGTTACAACGTGCTTTATCTACAGGGGCAGAAAAAGTATGTGAACCAATTGGAATGAGTTTATTTCTGCTGATGGTGATATAATTTAATCTCTTCATCACAGTCACACGTACACACACACACACACACGTACACACACACACATAAACATGTTCACGCACAGTCATTCATACACACTGTCACACAGACGCACGTAAAATTTAATCTCTACATCACTGTGATGGACCGCCTGGCACACTGACCATGTACCTCCGTCAAACTCTAGCTTTCTCCAAGCTGGACCCCAACATCCATGATTCTCAGCCCAAAACCTCCCTAAAATCTCCCGGCACAACCAGTGTTTTAGAGTCAAAACAAGACTGACTCTTTATTTTAAAACATACAGCTCTGTGCATTAAGGGACAACCCCCCCCCCCTTCATGAATAAATCACAGATAATATCAACAGATCCAGTAACAGGACAATGGGAAGATACATTCAACACAATGGATCATTTACACAGGCAACCTTTATCTTAAACTGCCTGTTAGATCATGGGAGGAAGGGGGAGCAGAGCATGTGAAACAAAGGAATCAATTACTGTACTTAGAAGGGTGTGTGCTATACAGAGACAGGATAGTAATACAGAGGGGTGTGCTATACAGAGACAGGATAGTAATACAGAGGGGTGTGCTATACAGAGACAGGATAGTAATACAGAGGTGTGTGCTATACAGAGACAGGATAGTAATACAGAGGGGTGTGCTATACAGAGACAGGATAGTAATACAGAGGGGTGTGTGCTATACAGAGACAGAATAGTAATACAGAGGTGTGTGTGCTATACAGAGACAGGATAGTAATACAGAGGTGTGTGCTATACACAGACAGGATAGTAATACAGAGGTGTACACTATACAGAGAGGGGATAGTAATACAGAGGTGTGTGCTATACAGAGACAGGATAGTAATACAGAGGTGGTGTGTGCTATACAGAGACAGGATAGTAATACAGAGGTGTGTGTGCTATACAGAGACAGGATAGTAATACAGAGGTGTGTGCTATACAGAGACAGGATAGTAATACAGAGGTGTGTGCTATACAGAGACAGGCTAGTAATACAGAGGTGTGTGCTATACAGAGACAGGATAGTAATACAGAGGTGTGTGCTATACAGAGACAGGATAGTAATACAGGTGTGTGCTATACAGAGACAGGATAGTAATACAGAGGTGTGTGCTATACAGAGACAGGATAGTAATACAGAGGTGTGTGTGCTATACAGAGACAGGATAGTAATACAGAGGGTGTGTGTGCTATACAGAGACATGATAGTAATACAGAGGTGTGTGTGCTATACAGAGACAGGATAGTAATACAGAGGTGTGTGTGCTATACAGAGACATGATAGTAATACAGAGGTGTGTGTGCTATACAGAGACAGGATAGTAATACAGAGGTGTGTGCTATACAGAGACAGGATAGTAATACAGAGGTGTGTGCTATACAGAGACATGATAGTAATACAGAGGTGTGTGTGCTATACAGAGACAGGATAGTAATACAGAGGTGTGTGCTATACAGAGACAGGATAGTAATACAGAGGTGTGTGCTATACAGAGACAGGATAGTAATACAGAGGTGTGTGCTATACAGAGACAAGCTAGTAATACAGAGGTGTGTGCTATACAGAGACAGGATAGTAATACAGAGGTGTGTGCTATACAGAGACAGGATAGTAATACAGAGGTGTGTGCTATACAGAGACAGGATAGTAATACAGAGGTGTGTGCTATACAGAGACAGGATAGTAATACAGAGGTGTGTGCTATACAGAGACAGGATAGTAATACAGAGGGTGTGTGCTATACAGAGACAGGATAGTAATACAGAGGTGTGTGCTATACAGAGAGACAGGATAGTAATACAGAGGTGTGTGCTATACAGAGACAGGATAGTAATACAGAGGTGTGTGCTATACAGAGACAGGCTAGTAATACAGAGGTGTGTGTGCTATACAGAGACAGGCTAGTAATACAGAGGTGTGTGCTATACAGAGACAGGATAGTAATACAGAGGTGTGTGCTATACAGAGACAGGATAGTAATACAGAGGTGTGTGTGCTATACAGAGACAGGATAGTAATACAGAGGTGTGTGCTATACAGAGACAGGATAGTAATACAGAGGTGTGTGCTATACAGAGACAGGATAGTAATACAGAGGTGTGTGCTATACAGAGACAGGATAGTAATACAGAGGTGTGTGTGCTATACAGAGACAGGATAGTAATACAGAGGTGTGTGTGCTATACAGAGACAGGATAGTAATACAGAGGTGTGTGCTATACAGAGACAGGATAGTAATACAGAGGTGTGTGCTATACAGAGAGGATAGTAATACAGAGGTGTGTGCTATACAGAGACAGGATAATACAGAGATGCGTGCTATACAGAGACAGAATAGTAATACAGAGGTGTGTGCTATACAGAGACAGGATAGTAATACAGAGGTGTGTGCTATACAGAGACAGGATAGTAATACAGAGGTGTGTGCTATACAGAGACAGGATAGTAATACAGAGGTGTGTGCTATACAGAGACAGGATAGTAATACAGAGGTGTGTGCTATACAGAGACAGGATAGTAATACAGAGGTGTGTGCTATACAGAGACAGGCTAGTAATACAGAGGTGTGTGCTATACAGAGACAGGATAGTTACAGAGGTGTGTGCTATACAGAGACAGGCTATAATACAGAGGTGTGTGCTATACAGAGACATGATAGTAATACAGAGGAGTGTGTGCTATACAGAGACAGGATAGTAATACAGAGGTGTGTGCTATACAGAGACAGGATAGTATACAGAGGAATGTACTATACAGAGAGAGGATAGTAATACAGAGGTGTGTGTGCTATACAGAGACAGGATAGTAATACAGAGGGGTGTGCTATACAGAGACAGGATAGTAATACAGAGGTGTGTGTGCTATACAGAGACAGGATAGTAATACAGAGGTGTGTGCTATACAGAGACAGGATAGTAATACAGAGGGAATGTACACTATACAGAGAGAGGATAGTAATACAGAGGTGTGTGCTATACAGAGACAGGATAGTAATACAGAGGTGTGTGCTATACAGAGACAGGATAGTAATACAGAGGTGTGTGCTATACAGAGACAGGATAGTAATACAGAGGGAATGTACACTATACAGAGACAGGATAGTAATACAGAGGTGTGTGTGCTATACAGAGACAGGATAGTAATACAGAGGTGTGTGTGCTATACAGAGACAGGATAGTAATACAGAGGGAATGTACACTATACAGAGAGAGGATAGTAATACAGAGGGGTGTGCTATACAGAGACAGGATAGTAATACAGAGGTGTGTGCTATACAGAGACAAGATAGTAATACAGAGGTGTGTGCTATACAGAGACAAGATAGTAATACAGAGGTGTGTGCTATACAGAGACAGGATAGTAATACAGAGGTGTGTGCTATACAGAGACAGGATAGTAATACAGAGGGAATGTACACTATACAGAGAGAGGATAGTAATACAGAGGTGTGTGCTATACAGAGACAGGATAGTAATACAGAGGTGTGTGCTATACAGAGACAGGATAGTAATACAGAGGGAATGTACACTATACAGAGAGAGGATAGTAATACAGAGGTGTACACTATACAGAGACAGGATAGTAATACAGAGGTGTACACTATACAGAGAGAGGATAGTAATACAGAGGGGATGTACACTATACAGAGACAGGATAGTAATACAGAGGTGTACACTATACAGAGAGGGGATAGTAATACAGAGGTGTGTGTGCTATACAGAGACAGGATAGTAATACAGAGGTGTGTGCTATACAGAGACAGGATAGTAATACAGAGGTGTGTGTGCTATACAGAGACTGGATAGTAATACAGAGGTGTACACTATACAGAGAGGGGATAGTAATACAGAGGTGTGTGCTATACAGAGACAGGATAGTAATACAGAGGGGTGTGCTATACAGAGACAAGATAGTAATACAGAGGTGTGTGCTATACAGAGACAGGATAGTATACAGAGGTGTGCTATACAGAGACAGATAGTAATACAGAGGTGTGTGTATAGAGACAGGATAGTAATACAGAGGTGTGCTATACAGAGACAGGATAGTAATACAGAGGTGTGTGCTATACAGAGACAGGATAGTAATACAGAGGTGTGTGCTATACAGAGACAGGATAGTAATACAGAGGTGTGTGCTATACAGAGACAGGATAGTAATACAGAGGTGTGCACTATACAGAGACAGGATAGTAATACAGAGGTGTACACTATACAGAGACAGGATAGTAATACAGAGGTGTACACTATACAGAGACTGGATAGTAATACAGAGGTGTACACTAATACAGAGAGGGAGGATAGTAATACAGAGGTGTACACTATACAGAGAGAGGATAGTAATACGAGTGGTGTACACTATACAGAGAGAGGATAGTAATACAGAGGTGTACACTATACAGAGACAGGATAGTAATACAGAGGTGTACACTATACAGAGACTGGATAGTAATACAGAGGTGTACACTATACAGAGAGGGGATAGTAATACAGAGGTGTACACTATACGAGAGAGGATAGTAATACAGAGGTGTAACTACAGAAGGGGATAGTAATACAGAGGTGTCCTATACAGAGACAGGATAGTAATACAGAGGTGTACACTATACAGAGACTGGATAGTAATACAGAGGTGTACACTATACAGAGAGGGGATAGTAATACAGAGGTGTACACTATACAGAGAGAGGATAGTAATACAGAGGTGTACACTATACAGAGACAGGATAGTAATACAGAGGTGTACACTATACAGAGAGGGGATAGTAATACAGAGGTGTACACTATACAGAGAGGGGATAGTAATACAGAGGTGTGTGCTATACAGAGACAGAATAGTAATACAGAGGTGTGTGCTATACAGAGACAGGATAGTAATACAGAGGTGTACACTATACAGAGAGGGGATAGTAATACAGAGGTGTACACTATACAGAGAGAGGATAGTAATACAGAGGTGTACACTATACAGAGACAGGATAGTAATACAGAGGTGTACACTATACAGAGAGGGGATAGTAATACAGAGGTGTACACTATACAGAGAGGGGATAGTAATACAGAGGTGTGTGCTATACAGAGACAGAATAGTAATAGAGGCAATGAAAGGGATGATATACGATCTATTTTTTTTGTTTGGTTTCCATACTTCTGGAAACTGCATTGAAGTGTGGTTACATTATAGCGATAATGTACGTCCCGGCGGCAGTAATTAGAATCCCACCTGATATCCCTAACTGGTTTCACTCAGTTTTTTGCCCATAAATTAGGGTAAGCCCAGCGGGTAGTCAGCACAGGATTAAGTCCTGTGTGGGCGAAACGCGTCGAGTCATGCTGGTTTTTTGTTTTTTATCCGTTATTTCAGGTTTACTGTTTTGGGGATCCCTTTCATATCGAGGCTTACGGTGATCCCTTCCTTCATTACCTGTTGCTGGAGCTGGGGAGGTGTGATGGCAGCACGAAACGCCCAGGTATTAGGTATTTCTACCCCTCTTTATTTCATCCCTCCTCCTGATCTCTTTTACATTTTCTTGCAATTTTAAGGCAGGACGTCGGAGGCGAGTATTTGCATTCTCTTTCTTTATTGCACCCACAGCAGCAAAGAAGAGTGATGAAAAACAGAACAAAAAAACTTAAACCCCCCACGTGGGGCACCCTCCCCAGTCCATAGGTCCCGCCCCAAAGTCCATAAAAGGTCTGTGCTGGAGGGGCCACACCCTCTTTCTTTGCTGCTCTTGCACGGATCAGATGAGTATTCACCCTCTCTGTGTTTTATTTGAATCTTTTTCTGTTTAAGATACTTAGTTTTCCCTTATTATAATCACTGATATATATATATTTCTACTTTGTTCGGTTTTGTCGGGTGCTGACTTTCCCCGGCTCTAACCGCGGGCTCAGCTCCCGATTGGCAGCAAAGTCCGGTAGATCTTCGGATCACCTGGGCTTTGCCGCCTCTCGCTGGATATGTCTCTCCTTTTGGATTCCCTGCTCACTTGCCGCGATCCTTATGGTTCCTCTGGGGAGGTCACTGTTTGTTCCGGGCTTTGTGCGCTGCTGCCGCTGGGGGGGGGGGGCGCACGGCTCGCAGGCTGAGTTCATGCCATTTACCGCGTGTGTTATCTCTCCCGGCACGATGCTGCGCTCCTTCTGAAGCTCCCTCCTAAGTTCCCTCTGAAGTTCAGCCTCCCCCGCTGAAAGTGGAGAATGCAGCTCCTGCACCTCCCGGTGATTTATGACTGGTGTTTAATCCCCTGGTTTGTGTGCAGGACCCTTTAACTCCCAGGTTTGCAGGCTTCCAGCATCTTCAACACCCTATCCACTGATTTGGAAAGATCTGAGTTCTATGCTAAAAAAATGTAACAAAGATCTCCCTGTATAAGGCTAAGGTCAGACGAAAGCAGTTTTAACGTGCGTTTAGCCGCACGAAATCATGGCCGTGCTAGCAGCAAATGACGTCCAATGCCGGGGAACACACGAAGTACGGCCGCACGAAAGTTCATCTGCGCAACGCAAGGGGCAAACGAACGCATATTTTCTAGAACGTCAAACCGCTACTACTAACGTACAGAGTGCGCTGCGTCCGCTAGCGGCGTGTGTGTGTGATTAGGAGACGTCAGACGCTGCTAATGTCCGGCCAACATAACGTCCAGACACAAAAAGTGTTTTATTGATGATCCGTACAAAATCACGGACGAAGATGCGCATCGTATGACCGCTATCGCGTATTCTGTGAAAAAATACGTCCATTCGTTCGAACGCACTTTTTCACGGACAACGTGAAAAATGCGTTCGTCTGACCCTAGCCTTACACTGACTGAATATAAAGAATTCCCTGTATAACACTGATTGAATATAAAGATCTCCCTGTATAACACTGATTGAATATAAAGATCTCCCTGTATAACACTGATTGAATATAAAGATCTCCCTGTAGAACACTGATTGAATATAAAGATCTCCCTGTATAACACTGATTGAATATAAAGATCTCCCTGTATAACACTGAATATAAAGATCTCCCTGTATAACACTGAATATAAAGATCTCCCTGTATAACACTGACTGAATATAAAGATCTCCCTGTATAACACTGACTGAATATAAAGATCTCCCTGTATAACACTGAATATAAAGATCTCCCTGTATAACACTGATTGAATATAAAGATCTCCCTGTATAACACTGAATATAAAGATCTCCCTGTATAACACTGATTGAATATAAAGATCTCCCTGTATAACACTGATTAAATACAAAGATGTCACTATATAACATACTGATAAATGTAACGATGCCCCTATCTAATATACGGATTAAATATAATGTTGTCACTGTCTAATATACTAATAAATTATTACGATATCCCTGTATAACATACTGATTTAATATATAGATTTCCCTGTATAACATACTGATTTAATATATAGATATCCCTGTATAACATACTGATTTAATATATAGATATCCCTGTATAACATACTGATTTAATATATAGATATCCCTGTATAACATACTGATTTACTATTGTTGTGGACAGAAATGTATATATTCGCTTTTATAATATTCAAAGGCTTAGAAAGAGGCCTAGTAAAATGCTCATTTGTGTAGTTTAAGTGGTTAATCAGGATTTAAGAATCAAATGCATATTATTGTTTAACACGCTATCTTAGCTGATTGTTTTGTACGCACATGTAGTTTCTTTTCCAAGTATCAAGAAGAGAATGTTTTGGAACATCTTGGAGAATGTTTTGGAACATCTTGGAACGTCCTGTAACAAACGTCCTTGACGGCTAAAGGGACAACCGGAGACGCTGATGTTTTATTTTCTTTAACTGTTATTAAACAAAGTCTGTAATTTCACAATATTAATGACGAATAGAATGTTGGGCAACAGCCTGTTTTCGTTATGTGCGAAATAGCATAAAGCCTTGTAAATTGTCAATAAAGGGCAGAGAAGTCATTGGCTTGAAAGCCACATAGACGTATTCCTTGTCTGTGTGATTTCTTTATGCGCGCATATATCTGATTTCTCCACCGAATTAGAACAGAGACTGGCATCCGAGGAAGGACTACATTGTCCACTGCAATTTGACGCCCACCGTGGGGCCCTGGGTTACGCTTTATCCAGTGTGTCACCGACGAGGTTTTCCTGGCAGGACCACACCAGAACCGGAGCCTGATCAACTTCGTAACCTCACAGGTAAGATACCTTTTGATATCTTATCGGTGACGTGTTCTGGTTTGTGATCCTACCCCGGGAACCCCAGTGGGACACTTGGGAAAAGCATCAAAAGTGGGGTTTTATTTAACTTTGCCCAGGTGCCCGTTATACTGACCCATGAACCGCATGCCAGTTGTCTGCTTGTTTGTACGTGTCTGTTCACGGTTCTTTGTATTGACGGCATATTTCCTGATAGAATTTGTATTTATGGTTGTTAATCAGAGAGATTATCGCGGACCTGTGGTAACAAGTGGGGTGTACCTGGTTAGCTATCTCCAGACGGTAACAGGTGATGTGATGCAGTAGGCGCATACCTGGTATTAGGACTTTCCTAACAGTAACAGGTGAACACAAGCTTGGTGGTAGGGCGCGATATATAGCTCTGATTGAAGTATAGTTTGATTGACAGTCAGGAGTTTTTTGTGGGTACTGGGATAGATGATGCATTAGGCGTATCTATTAGGAACTCCCAAGAATATATATATCTAGTAGGAACAGGTGACACGGTAAAGGAAGCACCTGTAGGATATATATGCTGCGATAGAGAGGTGCTAGCTACACCTTTTTAGCAGGATCTTATATTTGGAATATAGGGGAGGACGAGACGCTTTATTGTCGTGGTAACAAATAGGCCACGATAGATATAGGTCTATCCTCATTTCTGACTGTTGATAAACTACGTGAATTGAAGAGTGACCAGGAAAACAAAGCTAACAATCGAGAATGGGAAATGAACAGAGTAGCCATACTGGTTGGTTGTCACCATGCAAGTTAGTTGAGGACAGGACAGGCAAAAGAAATGTGACAAACCTAAAGATTTTAGGCAGGATTTGCGAATTAGATAATCCCAGATTACAGGTAGAAGAATGGAAACATGTGTTGAAGAATAAGAAAGGAATGTTGATTGATAATGGTTTATGGAATGTTGCACAGGCTTGGTATAGGGTAGCAAAAGAAATTTAGAACGAAGGGTGGATAGAAACATTACATAAGACGAAAGGAAAAACGAATTACTATTATCTCACTCCAAGTTCTGAGCCTCCTTACTATAGTAAGGTATCCAAAAAGACAATAATAACCCCAACCCAAACGACAACTGCCCAAAAACAGCCGACAGGTCTCTACCCTGTTTTATGTAGCGATGGGTCGTACTACACCACTCGTCCTGTAATGTCCTCATTAACAGCCACAAGCCAGGTCCCGACAATATACCCTATAATGATTCATTTGCCCAATTTAGATACCACTCTCCACACGATAGACCGTACCGGTGACCCGGGTCAACCATGGTTGGGAATGCGGGCACCTTCCTCCGGTCATTCTTATGACTCAGGGAATCATCAGTACGATTTACTAACGTCCCACATAGGGTTACCTGCAACCACACCCCAGGTCACCCATAACCAGCCCACACTTTTTCCACCCCAGCACCAAGATCTTATCACCTTTCCACCCCAGCAAACCGACACCACGTACCCTTTCTACCGAAACACCCATGGCATCCCTCCAACTCCCAAAAACAATGTAACCTGGATACAGCAGCCAACTCCAAGAAAAACGTCAGACACCGTGGAAGGGGAGCCTGGTGGGGAGGGGGGGCGTCCACCGAGAACCTGTTTTACTTGTGGAGAGTCCGGCCATTTCAAACGGGATTGTAAAGCACCCCGCAGGCGACGGCCCCCACCCAAAGCCCAGATGCTGTCAATGGCCTTTAACGGGATACTGCCATTGTATCTGATAATTTCCCACAATCCCTGGCTTAGGCCTTTCCACCAAGATGATGTCTAGCCAATGAACAAATTATTTATATATATAAATATATATATAGTGTGTGTGTTTGTTTATAAGGATGTATGTGTATAGAGTTTGAGTCAATAAAAAGGTATAGATTTAATCGGCGGTTGGACAGGGACGCCTGTTCTGACTCGTATAGATGGATGCAAACAAAATGATGAATTTTTTATGAGTGGGATGAAAGTTATTTTAAACCAGAATCTGATAATCTATAAGATGTGGATGATAGTTTATGAGTCAATGTGAGAAGAGGTTAGGAAAGCCTATCCTACATATGGCAACTATAGGTTGCTTGCCAGTAAAGAGCAATAAGAAGGACATGTATGTATGTATGTCAGAGATGTAAAGCACGGTATGCCAAAAGCAGAATAGACAGGTGAGACAAGACACCTGCTTTGTTTATGACATGATTCCATGGATGGTTCTTTGCCAAGGGACTATGCGTTGTTTACTGTTGTAGTGTATGTGTGAAGTGCAAGACGTACGTATGCGGAATTATTATACTTATAGATAGAATCATTTGTGTATATTAATGGAGTACCGCCCTATTGGTTTATTATTTTAATAAAAAATAGTTTTATATGAAATATTCTCAGGAGAGAGAGGCTACGTATTCTATCAGTATTGCTCTGCAGGACAGAGTGCTACGGAGCCGGGTAGAATTAAGTGTTAAGAAAAAAAGTGAGCTTTAAAATATCCCGTATTATGTTTTTTTATGTGGAAAAAGGAGAAGAAAAGGGAAGCAGGACGCAGACGAGAAAGTGAAACTAGGTAGATTAAATTGGTTCCTCTTTTTTCCTATGACCGTGCAGATCAGATATTTTCACCCTGCTGGGAGAAAAATAAAAAAGGGAATGTTCAACTCTATGCAGTTTAAACGTGGAGCAGGTTTTTCCCTGCTGCAATAGCTTATTTTGGTTTAAAATAGATAAGGTATACTGTCCGTATCAGAAGATTGCAGGTTTTTATTTCCTGGTTAATTTAGAGGATTTTCTAGTTAATGTCGACCCCCTCAGACGGAGTGTGACCTAGCTAAGTACGTGATAAAGCTACTAATGCCGGGAAAGTTTTAACATCCAATTCTCTACCAACACCGGATATTAGTAGGTATTGGCACCACATGAGGCTTCTGCCTACCGTCCAGATACCCCAGCGCGACTAGCTGTCTTCCGCGAGTCTGCTGCGCCAGCGATATTCCCTCCTGCACCCTGATAATGTCACTCTCCACTGATCTCTGTGTCTTAACCCCGCTACTCTCTTTCCTTTTCCTGAGGGGGGTGATTCCGATTGTGATTCTAATTCTGGTAGTGGTAATGCTGTTAACTATGAGGGATTTTCAATCAATTCTGTTCAACTTCCCCCCTCGCCCCCACCCTTTCTGCCAGAAGAAGGAAAAGAAACAAAACAAGGGCAACTACGCACACTCACACAGGTTGCAGCGATAAAAGTAAATGCACATGGGAAGTTTAGTACACCAGAAGCTGATATTAAATCATTTAGCAGACCAAGCAGCAAGACAGACTCACTCAGTCAGACACAGGAAAAGGAACTCGAGCAGCTAGTCACGCTACTAGTAACCCAGAACTAAGAAATAAAGTGTGCTTACCTAAGGCACTCTATCCGGCTGTAGTACAATAGGCACATGGGCCCTCACACCTCTCAAATATAATGATGAATGCTCTCATCGGTCTACACAATCTGTCACCTTTCAGAATACTGTTTCCCTCAACAATTGCAATTTCAGTCTGACAGCCTAGTAACGAATGTCACAAGTGTTTCAAAAATATTAACTGATATCTATGGTCAAGTGTTCTCTTGCATTCCAGACCCTGAGAGTATCAACGACACTCATCACTAGTACCCAGTCTCCCGGGACCAGTTGAAGAAGTTTCTTCGAAAGAATCCACTTGAGCCCAGATACAACGGTCCCTTCCAGGTCCTCCTCACAACTGCAACTTCAGTAAAATTGGAAGGAAAAGCCACCTGGAACCACGCCTCCCACTGTAAAAAGACCTGTACACCAGAAGCGGACCAGACAACAAAACAACCATGATTGTGTATATCCTTCTCATTTGGGGGGTGGGAATCCAGGGGCACAATGTAGCTGTTATACTGGGACAGGCAGCTGATGACATGGTACAAGCGGTTATGAGAGCCCAGGTGGAAGCTGCCCTGGGACAACTGATGGACAATGCCCATGTCATGGGCCACGCAATGGATACTACTGCTGCCGAAAACAAACTAACCACTTTCTGGTATAATTCATCTAACACTCGCGTGGTTACATACACCTTTAACTATTGTGATATACACCCATGCCCAGGCCCCCGCTTGCAATGTATCTGGAGAAATGGGATTCCACATGATTATGACATATATATGTGCGTTACCAATTACTATTGGGGACAGGAGTGCGGTAGTTGGGCATCGGTGGGATGGAATACTGGGGTTTCCCTGGAGACACAAACCACAAAGCGCCCTAGACGAGAAAGATAACAATGGTAAATCACTTCTCGCTCATATGACACTGACAATGGCCCCAAACACCTGCCCCAAGTACGAATTACAGGAGTCGGATGATGATGGGGAAGTGCAGTTTATAACATGGGCAACAGCACTGAAACTAATTCTAACCCTAGAACATCCAGGACCGGGGGATTCAGGTATCTATGTTCTGGGTTTGTGGGTAAAGAGGGGTTCAGAGAATCCGCAGACCCTGGGAAAATTCCACCTACGAGATATGTACCTTGCCCCTGACTGGGTCCCTCCGCACCCACAGCCCAAACCCCTTAATCACCACATGATGCTCTCTTCCAATGGTATAGTGGCCATCGCTGATCCCACGTTCGAGGATACTATGGCCATTGAAACAGGATACTCAGATATGAATGTTTGGTTAGAATGGATGAAATATACCGCTCAGTCCCACAACAGAACCAATTGCTATGTGTGTGGTACTGCTAGGCCTCATCTAGGTACGGTATTTAGTTGGATGAGTGCCTGACAGAAGATCCTCACACAAATAGGGATAGTTTTCCTGGTAATGATGGTTCTGTTGACGGTGATTGGATGTTGTGTTTTACCCTGCATTAAAAAGGTTATCGAAAGAACTGTGGAATCCACTACACCTGTTCTACTTAGTCAAGTGTGGGGACACTGGGGAGAATATTGGCAGTTCCTATACTAGTCTAGAATTTCTGGGGGTTCCTGTGAATAAGAGGTATGACAAACTCCGCCCACCTGTAACAAGTCAACCACAGAATTATGAGTCCATGCGTCCCCTATCTCGAGAACACTGTCTATGATTTGGCTCTAAGCCAAGGTTAGTGACCCGTTGCAAGACGAGTTGAAGCCTGACTCTTGACCCACCAGTCTCGACCATGCTCGGAAGCCCGGACTACACAGGGGTTTTATTCAATAAGAATTTCTCGTCTCAACCTCCGGTGAAGATTTGGGATGGCTGGCGAGACTATTCGGGGAACGGATGAAGGCACGGCTCGTCTCAAGGGGTACACTTGGGAAATGTGCATTTTTAGGGGGGACTGTTGTGGACAGAAATGTATATATTCGCTTTTATAATATTCAAAGGCTTAGAAAGAGGCCTAGAAAAATGCTCATTTGAGTAGTTTAAGTGGTTAATCAGGATTTAAGAATCAAATGCATATTATTGTTTAACACGCTATCTTAGCTGATTGTTTTGTACGCACATGTAGTTTCTTTTCCAAGTATCAAGAAGAGAATGTTTTGGAACATCTTGGAGAATGTTTTGGAACATCTTGGAACGTCCTGTAACAAACGTCCTTGACGGCTAAAGGGACAACCGGAGACGCTGATGTTTTATTTTCTTTAACTGTTATTAAACAAAGTCTGTAATTTCACAATATTAATGACGAATAGAATGTTGGGCAACAGCCTGTTTTCGTTACGTGCGAAATAGCATAAAGCCTTGCAAATTGTCAATAAAGGGCAGAGAAGTCATTGGCTTGAAAGCCACATAGACGTATTCCTTGTCTGTGTGATTTCTTTATGCGCACATATATCTGATTTCTCCACCGAATTAGAACAGAGACTGGCATCCGAGGAAGGACTACATTGTCCACTGCACTATATAGATATCCCTGTATAACATACTGATAGAATATATAGATTTCCTGTATAACATACTGATTTAATATATAGATATCCCTGTATAACATACTGATAGAATATATAGATATCCCTGTATAACATACTGATAGAATATATAGATATCCCTGTATAACATACTGATTTAATATATAGATATCCCTGTATAACATACTGATTTAATATATAGATATCCCTGTATAACATACTGATAGAATATATAGATATCCCTGTATAACATACTGATAGAATATATAGATATCCCTGTATAACATACTGATTTAATATATAGATATCCCTGTATAACATACTGATTTAATATATAGATATCCCTGTATAACATACTGATTTAATATATAGATATCCCTGTATAACATACTGATTTAATATATAGATATCCCTGTATAACATACTGATTTAATATAAGGATGTCTCTATAGAACATTCTGATTATAAGATAGAGGAGGTCACTGTGCGCCTTTCTATAGAACTACTTGTGGCACAAACCACTATCAGAGGTTTTGGTTATCTTGACTGAGCTTTGAGGTGTAGGCCCACCTGCCACAGTAACCCCTTGATGGGATGAGTCCTACCTAGTGGATCGGAAGCCGCTTTGGCGCGGCTTGTCAGGGTCTTACGTGTCTGTGGCTACCTTGTGCATTATTATTTTTTTGCGCACTTTCGGCCTACATGCATAGATTGTTATGCTCGACACCATGTCGCGCTTGTACCCATCTGACATGCCCCTTTTGCCGGATATTTTTTTTTAAATCCATTATGGCTGATGTTACTACAGAATTGCCGCTACGAGCGGATGACTTCCCGGGCAAGTTACTCACCATGGTGAGGCCCCCAGATATACCCACAGCACGTGGCAGGGGTGTAAGTCAGATGGCAAGGTCTAACACCTTCAGAGGGGCTGGCAGCTCCGCACTGCTGCCTGTGGCCATATCCTCCGACACTGATCCTCGTAGGAGAGCCCACTCTCGCTGGGCGCTTGGGGCAGAGGTCCCTAGAAGGTGTTGACCTCCACTCCTACTAAAAACGGGATTCCCCTCCACACATGTGCTAAGCCAGATCACGTGAATAATCCTCCTAGAGGGGCTGGCATCCCCGATACTCTGCCCTCTGAGATTGGCGAGGTGACCTCGCGTACAGAGCCCCTGACCGCCGGGCCTTGGTGGCGGTCTTTCAGATCAGGCCTACCCTTCTGGGTTCTGGCCGACTCCCCACGACCATTGACTCGGCAAGATGATGGCCTGTTGGCCGAGGAGGTGAGGGCCCCCATCACCTTTGATTTCCTATGGTGAGGCGTCTCTGCGTCTGTTGTGAGTATATGCGGTGGCGCCTCCCAGGTTTGGTTTTTCACACTGTTAACGTCTTTGGGTCTGCCTTGTCGGCCGGTCATTTGGGTTTTGATGTTTCTCCTCTGTGGAGTCATCCCTTGGTATGCCGACTGCTCGAAGGTGCTGGTCTTTCTCGGCCCGGCTCTGAATTATTCATCTACTTGGGGTTGTGTCCCGAGTTGTATCTTTTCGTTGATCGGACCGGACACTCCGTCCTTGCCCCTCCGACAATTGTCAGCGTTCCTGCTGGTATTGTTTTGAATTTTTTAAAGTCAGCCGGTCTCTCATTGGTCACTGGCACTGATGCGTTGAACATGCAAATAGGAGCCTCCGACGTCCTGCCTTAAAATTCCCAAATTTTCCTATTCTATATGACGGAAAGTTTGGATTTTAATAAGGACTCAGAGGCGAATATTTATCACCTCTCCCGCCCTCTGGGGGTGCATTTTGACCGGCTGGGTTAGTATGTTTTATGCGCTGCGCATATTTCGTTGTTATTTTGGTCCTTCTCCTGGGGTCCTGGGGGGGTAACGGGTTCTCGGTACCCTCGCACTGCTAATGTTTGCTATCATGTTCTGTGCTTCTTACAGCTTCTTGATTTGTTTGATCGGGGCTTCCGGTTCTGGATTATCGTCCGCCCTGGATACTGTTCCTGTTGACTGATCCCATGGTTGATTTCGTCAGTCGCTTGAAAGAAAGAGGGTGTGGCCGCTCCAACACAGACCTTTTATGGACTTTGGGGCGGGACCTATGGACTGGGGAGGGTGCCCCACGTGGGGGAGGGTGCCCCACGTGGGAGGGTTTAAGTTTTTTTGTTCTGTTTTTCATCACTCTTCTTTGCTGCTGTGGGTGCAATAAAGAAAGAGAATGCAAATACTCGCCTCCGAGTCCTTATTAAAATCCAAACTTTCCATCATATAGAATAGGAAAAATTGGGAATTAGGTGCATTTTTTGTAGTTTGTGTGATGCAATTACATCTCCTCAATAGTTATTCCATCGTCTCTGCATACAGGTTGCACCAATTATTTATCAATTTTTGTGGGATCCAACTCAACCCCCCCAACTCATTCACTACATTTTTTATGTTCTTATAAATGTTAGTTGTTTGTAGAATTGTTTAATTTAATTTAATTTAATATTTTTGATAGGTTTTGCTTTGCGGTGTTTGCTGCTTCAATTCCATTTAATACTATGAAGTGCTGGGCTGTCATTCGTTGTGCCTTGTCCCGGGAGAGGGGGTCATTTGTTGTGTCTTGTCCCGGGAGAGGGGGTCATTTGTTGTGCCTTGTCCCTGGAGAGGGGGTCATTTGTTGTGCCTTGTCCCGGGAGAGGGGGTCATTTGTTGTGCCTTGTCCCGGGAGAGGGGGTCATTTGTTGTGCCTTGTCCCTGGAGACGGGGTAATTTGTTGTGCCTTGTCCCTGGAGAGGGGGTCATTAGTTGTGTCTTGTCCCGGGAGAGGGGGTCATTAGTTGTGTCTTGTCCCGGGAGAGGGGGTTATTTGTTGTGCCTTGTCCCTAGAGAGGGGGTCATTTGTTGTGCCTTGTCCCAGGAGAGGGGGTCATTTGTTGTGTCTTGTCCCTGGAGAGGGGGTCATTTGTTGTGCCTTGTCCCTGGAGAGGGAGTCATTTGTTGTGCATTGTCCCTGGAGAGGGGGTCATTTGTTGTGCCTTGTCCCAGGAGAGGGGGTCATTTGTTGTGTCTTGTCCAGGGAGAGGGGGTCATTTGTTGTGCCTTGTCCCTGGAGAGGGGGTCATTTGTTGTGCCTTGTCCCAGGAGAAGGGGTCATTTGTTGTGTCTTGTCCCGGGAGAGGGGGTCATTTGTTGTGTCTTGTGCCGGGAGAGGGGGTCATTTGTTGGAGAGGGGGTTATTTATTGGAGAGGGGGTCATTTGTTGTGCCTTATCCCGGGACAGGGGGTCATTTGTTGTGCCTTGTCCCGGGAGAGGGGGTCATTTGTAGTACCTTGTCCCTGGAGACGGGGTCATTTGTTGTGCCTTGTCCCTGGAGACGGGGTCATTTGTTGTGCCTTGTCCCGGGAGAGGGGGTCATTTGTTGTGCCTTGTCCCTGGAGAGGGGGTCATTTGTTGTGCCTTGTCCCTGAAGAGGAGGTCATTTGTTGTGCCTTGTCCCTGGAGAGGGGGTCATTTGTTGTGCCTTGTCCCTGAAGAGGGGGTCATTTGTTGTGCCATGTCCCTGGAGAGGGGGTTGTCACGGAATGGCCCAGCACCCTCAGCCAGGGGCAGTCCTTTGGGACGTTTCGATCCCTCCAGACTCTTAGGTGCCGTTGCACCAGCGGAATTCCGTGTGTTATTTTATTTAGATGTGGTTTCATTGTGTGGTGTAATAAAAGTGTCCCCGTATGTGTTTTGTGAAATGTGTGTATCCCATTGTGTGCCTTGCTTGCCGCCATTTTCCCAGCGCCTCGTGGATCCGGTCGAATCGATCGGATCGTAAAATGGCCGATTCGGACCATCCGGTCGAATCGTAAAATGGCCGATTCGGACCATCCGGTTGCGAATCGGCAACACCCCGATTCGTAACCGCCAATACGAATCGGGACCCGGGTGCCTCCTTCCAGCGAGGGCCAATGAGGCTTGTGGGGGCGGGCAGGGATTCCCATTGTTTTCTTGCTGTCCAAATGTTTATAAACATATGTGAAGTGTAAAAAATAAAGCAGTTCATCTAGTACATACATCTCCGTCTGGTGTCCTTTACTGACGTCTATACCGCTGAGATCCCGCGTGGTCTTCAGGGTACGTTATCCACGATCGGGGTACGATTCGACCACCCTGTGTCTGCATCCCGAATCAGAGCAGGGGTAAATCGGACGGGCTTCGACCAGATCGAACGAACGGCTACTCTTCGATCCCGTTCGCCGATCCGAAACCGCGGCGCGTCTACCGCGCTTCGGTACATCGAGCGCTACATACGATCGACGGAGATCCGATTAAGAATCAAAAGAGTTCCGAACCCCACCGAAGGAAATCCGATTCCTTCATCCGAACGGCCGTTCCGCAACCGATCCATTCTCCAACAAGGTCAGTAGGCCAGCTGCTCGAGATGCCGAGTGCCGTGTCACTTGGTGGTCGGGCTGGTCTCACTCAGGGGTCCCCGTCCACGGCCCGCCAACCCCTCCCCAGGGTCACTCCAGGTCGCACGAGACGCCGAGTGACACGGCACTCGGTAGTCGGGCCGGTGGTAAGCGCAGTGGGGGGAGCAGATTGGAGCACACCCGCAGGCGGACAACACTCATTCCGCCACAGGGGTCATTTGTTGTGCCTTATCCCGGTACAGGGGGTCATTTGTTGTGCCTTGTCCCTGGAGAGGGGGTCATTTGTTGTGTCTTGTCCCGGGAGAGGGGGTCATTTGTTGTGCCTTGTCCCGGGAGAGGGGGTCATTTGTTGTGCGTTATCCCGGGACAGGGGGTCATTTGTTGTGCCTTGTCCCTGGAGAGGGGGTCATTTGTTGTGTCTTGTCCCGGGAGAGGGGGTAATTTGTTGTGCCTTGTCCCGGGAGAGGGGGTCATTTGTTGTGCCTTGTCCCGGGAGAGGGGGTCATTTGTTGTGCCTTGTCCCGGGAGAGGGGGTCATTTGTTGTGCCTTGTCCTGGAAGAGGGGGTAATTTGTTGTGCCTTGTCCCGGGAGAGGGGGTAATTTGTTGGAGAGGGGGTCATTTGTTGTGCCTTGTCCCGGGAGAGGGGGTCATTTGTTGTGCCTTGTCCCGGGAGAGGGGGTCATTTGTTGTGCCTTGTCCCGGGAGAGGGGGTCATTTGTTGTGCCTTGTCCCGGGAGAGGGGGTCATTTGTTGTGTCTTGTCCTGGAAGAGGGGGTAATTTGTTGTGCCTTGTCCCGGGAGAGGGGGTCATTTGTTGTGCCTTGTCCCGGGAGAGGGGGTCATTTGTTGTGCCTTGTCCCAGGAGAGGGGGTAATTTGTTGTGCCTTGTCCCAGGAGAGGGGGTAATTTGTTGTGCCTTGTCTTGATCTTCACTGCAAACACATTTTCCTGTGACGAGGACGGTCAGACACGCAAAGCGCTATGGAAGGCTGGATCTCGCCAACCTGGAATGGGAGAGGAAGCACAGATCCTGGAATGTCCCCTTGTTCTGTCTCCAGGTTAGAGGCCGAGAAGAAGAAAATCACTTGTGGCTGAGGAGCAGCGCCTTTCCTGTCTTGCCTGCAGGCCCCATGAAAGGAGCTGGTTAATGAAGTGGGGGCTCGGCTGTGCGGAGAAGCTCCTGGTGGGACGCCGAACAATCATTTGTAATACACAGAGAATAAGGCAGACAGAGAGTCTGGCCAAGAATAGATCACGAGGAAGACTTGACACGTCCTCTCTGCATGATGTCAGTCGTTGGCGCAAATCTCCGAGCAGTGGCGGAAACTGATCTTAACTCAGGGCAGACAGCGTCTGTCTCCGCTCGATTCATCCAGGGATTTATCTCCCAGTGACTGTAAATATATTGAGATTATTCATACAGCCGGACTCGTGTGATCCCGACCTCAGGTTAAGCCTCAAACTGGGATAAAATCCAGGTATTTTCTAATTACAGGGAAAAGATATCGGTGCGTCCAGACGATCCTCACTGCTAGCGTTTATCCGGCAGGATGTGATCGGATTCGGTTCCACGGGGCATTAGACACGTCACCGTTTATGTGATGATAATGTCCCGTCACATTGATTCTCTGTGATCTTCATTCATTAAGCAGGACAGGGACATTCAATAGAAGCAATGGTCACTTTTGGCCATGATGGGAACCAATATTTTGGACTAGTTCAAGAGTTTGTATGATTGAGTTGTTTGCGGCACATGAGGTGTGTTTGAGTTTTGTTGGCATATGAGCGTTGAGTTGACATCTGCGTCCACCTTCCCATACAATCATATCTCATCTTTAGTGGTGTCTTCTTATAGCTGTGGTTGAGATGAAGCTTGTTTCTTGTGGAGCTCTAAGGCTGACCTGGAAGAGGTCCACATCCAGCTGTGCGATTTATTTGACTGTGTGGATCTGAAGATCCTCTGCTTTTAGATTAGTGACGCTCCATACACCATGGGCACCATTACATTCATTGCGCTACAACGAGAACACCTGTGCCTGAAGACTGTGCGCCTGCAGGTAACGCGCGCCTGCAGGTAACGAGCGCCTGCAGGTAAAGAAGGGGGGCATGACGGCTGGGCTGGGACGGTCAGTCAGGATGGTCATGGAAGGAGTGATTGGATTGTGAGGGAAACAGTGTGGGGTAAGTAAGTGGTATATAAAGCCCTGTAGGGGAGGGTCTTACCTTTATCTGCTCAGGTACAGCACGGGAGAGAGAAATTCCAGAATTCCTGCTGGCGAATTTTCCTTTGGCAAACTCCTTACCTGAAAAGACATTTGGCTGTGAGTGCTGGGAGTTAGATGACCGGGATTAGAAATTGAAGGCCAGCATGTCGGGGAATTCTGATGAAGTGCAAGCTCCGCTGGTGCAGCTACGGGCCCACACTGCGGCTCAGGGATCAACAATCAGGGACCTTATTGAGGCTGGACCGAGCAGGGAGCTGTCCCCGGTGACTACAGAGGGGAGAATACAGTGGAGGAGGGAGAGGCAACAGCGCCGGCCACGATGTCGGCACGTGTTTCGGCGGAGGTGCAGACGGAGGCAGGAAAAACAGAGGTTTTGGTGGAGAGTGGGGGGTCGCGGAGTACCAGTGGGTCCGCGCTTGATGTGCAAGGGGGGGGCGCATGCAAGTTGTCACCACTCGGATTGCAGGTGACCCCCGAGGTCAAAGAAAAAATTTGGGAAGGGGAGTATGTGGAGGTCCTGTCCCTGGTCTCCCCGGATAGGGAGTCAGTGGATCGCCCTAAAAAACCAGAGTATGGGTTGGAGGGAAAGGAGAAGGAAAAGGAAAAAACGTTACCGCGGACGTGGGGGAATTGGATGCAGGGTTTTTTGGCGTATAGTGGGATTGTGTGCGAGCGTTACCCGGAGCGGTGCATACCCTTGTTGGCTTACATAGATCTCATTTGGGGAGCGTATAAGGTGTATGGAGGACAATGCTGGTTCAGATATGACCAGAAGTTCAGACAAAAAATGGCGGTGCGCCTGGGTATGCGTTTCTACATACAGGACACCAACTTGTGGCTGTTGCTGATGACGCCGGCGTGGCCGGGGGGGGGCAGTCCTTTCTTGGAGCCGCTGTCCCCAGGGCACCGGGGGGGCCGGCGGGTGGAAGTAAGGGGTGCTGTTGGCTCTATAACGAGTCGCAATGCAGGTGGGCGGCAGGGTGCCGCTTCTGGCGTGAGTGTTCAGGTGCGGGGGCCCCACCCCTTGTTCAGGTGTTTTAAGAAGGGAGCAGGTGCAGCGACTAGGTCTGCTGGCCGGGAGGAGTTTAGTGGACGGGGTTTCACCGGTGCGCATCCACGCAATGCTCCCGCGGCTCACTAAATACCCGAGTCGTCAGGCGGCGGTGCTCCTGCAGGACGGGTTCTACTCCGGCTTTCATATTCCCCATGAGCCATGGGCATCCGCAGGATGGGGCAAGGGGGGGCGCTCCCCCCCGGAAATGCCCATCACTCACAGCACAGCCTGCAGCACATTTCATTGCAGGTTAACGCAATGATTTGCTGCAGGCTCCTCCCAGTCTACCAGTGGCAGCTCTCTAAGGCTGGATTCACACCTAAGCGTTTTACAGCGCGCTCCTGCGCGGTGTAAAACGCTTAAACATGAAATCCCATGATTGCCTATGTGGGCATGTCACACCTAAGCGTTTTAAAGCGCGCAGGAACGTGCTATAAAACGGCCGATGCAAAAAGAAGTCCGGGAGCTTCTTTTCGGCATATAGCCGCACGTTTGCGGCCATATCATAGCCGCGAACGCGCTGCAACGCACGTTCGCGTGTTTTTTTTGTATGCGCGAACGCGCGTAAAAAAACGCGCGCATTGCGCGACGCTGCGCAACGCCGTGGTGTGAACCCAGCCTAAGGCCTCATGGCCACCTAGCCCCTCCTACCAACAGACTGGCCCTATGATGGAGGGAGCAGGGCCCTCTGGGAAATTTGCGGGGGAAATCATTCAGCAGCATGTGGCTCTTAGGAGGCTGCTCAGGCCCTGCTTACAGAGGATGCTGCTGTGCTCCTCCCTCCTCCGCTGCTGATTCTCACTGCTCCAAGGCGCCTCCAGGAAGAGCGCTGCCTCGCACCACTAAGTGGAGGTAAAATAGCCAAGGGGGGGCAGTGATCTGCTAAACATGGCTGAGTGCTGTGGCAGATCACCTGGAATCCCAAGGACAGAGAATCTCCTCTCCAGCAGCAGCAGCAGCATGTGGTACTGCGACACAGACAGTGCAGAGCTTTCACTGATTTACTGCCTTTCTCCCTGCTGGGGGGGGGTTCCCCATCCCCAGGAAATCTGCAGGGTGAGCTGAGAGGGGCTTAACATTCAGCTCTGACAGGTATTGTGTCTGCACTTAACCCTTCCCTTCCTGGTCTTCCTGCCCCCCCTATAATAAGGGATTATTAAATGGTTAATTCCTTCATAACACATTGAGTGTCAGGAGGTCCCCCCCCCCTCGCTTTACACTGGTCACATATTTTATTTATATATATATATATATATATTATATATATATATATATTTATTTATTTATATTATCACTGTGAATATCCCCCACTTTCAGACACTGCAGCCCCTGTACTATAACCTGTACTATGACCTGTACTATAACCTGTACTATGACCTGTACTATGACCTGTACTATGACCTGTACTAGAACCTGTACTATAACCTGTACTATAACCTGTACTATAACCTGTACTATAACCTGTACTATAACCTGTACTATAACCTGTACTATGACCTGTACTATGACCTGTACTATAACCTGTACTATGACCTGTACTAGAACCTGTACTATAACCTGTACTATAACCTGTACTATGACCTGTACTATAACCTGTACTATAACCTGTACTATAACCTGTACTATGACCTGTACTATAACCTGTACTATAACCTGTACTATGACCTGTACTAGAACCTGTACTATGACCTGTACTATAACCTGCACTATTACCTGTACTATAACCTGTACTATGACCTGTACTAGAACCTGTACTAGAACCTGTACTATGACCTATACTAGAACCTGTACTATGACCTGTACTAGAACCTGTACTATGACCTGTACTATGATCTGTACTAGAACCTGTACTATGACCTGTACTAGAACCTGTACTATGACCTGTACTAGAACCTGTACTATGACCTGTACTAGAACCTGTACTATGATCTGTACTAGAACCTGTACTATGACCTGTACTAGAACCTGTAGTATGATCTGTACTAGAACCTGTACTATGATCTGTACTAGAACCTGTACTATGACCTGTACTATGACCTGTACTAGAACCTGTACTATGATCTGTACTAGAACCTGTACTATGACCTGTACTAGAACCTGTACTATGACCTGTACTAGAACCTGTACTATGACCTGTACTAGAACCTGTACTATGATCTGTACTATGACCTGTACTATGATCTGTACTATGACCTGTACTATGATCTGTACTAGAGCCTGTACTATGACCTGTACTATGACCTGTACTATGATCTGTACTAGAACCTGTACTATGACCTGTACTAGAACCTGTACTATGATCTGTACTAGAACCTGTACTATGACCTGTACTAGAACCTGTACTATGATCTGTACTAGCACCTGTACTATGACCTGTACTAGAACCTGTACTATGACCTGTACTATGATCTGTACTATGACCTGTACTATGATCTGTACTAGAACCTGTACTATGACCTGTACTAGAACCTGTACTATGACCTGTACTATGACCTGTACTATGATCTGTACTAGAACCTGTACTATGACCTGTACTAGAACCTGTACTGTGATCTGTACTAGAACCTGTACTAGAACCTGTACTATGATCTGTACTAGAACCTGTACTATGACCTGTACTATGATCTGTACTAGAACCTGTACTATGATCTGTACTAGAACCTGTACTATGACCTGTACTAGAACCTGTACTATGATCTGTACTAGAACCTGTACTATGACCTGTACTAGAACCTGTACTATGATCTGTACTATGACCTGTACTAGAACCTGTACTATGATCTGTACTATGACCTGTACTATGACCTGTACTAGAACCTGTACTATGATCTGTACTAGAACCTGTACTATGATCTGTACTAGAACCTGTACTATGACCTGTACTAGAACCTGTACTATGACCTGTACTAGAACCTGTACTAGAACCTGTACTATGACCTGTACTAGAACCTGTACTATGATCTGTACTAGAACCTGTACTATGACCTGTACTATGATCTGTACTAGAACCTGTACTATGACCTGTACTAGAACCTGTACTATGACCTGTACTATGATCTGTACTAGAACCTGTACTATGACCTGTACTAGAACCTGTACTATGACCTGTACTATGATCTGTACTAGAACCTGTACTAGAACCTGTACTATGATCTGTACTAGAACCTGTACTATGACCTGTACTAGAACCTGTACTATGATCTGTACTAGAACCTGTACTATGATCTGTACTAGAACCTGTACTATGACCTGTACTAGAACCTGTACTATGATCTGTACTAGAACCTATACTATGACATGTACTATGACCTGTACTATGACCTGTACTAGAACCTGTACTATGATCTGTACTAGAACCTGTACTATGACCTGTACTAGAACCTGTACTATGATCTGTACTAGAACCTGTACTATGACCTGTACTAGAACCTGTACTATGATCTGTACTAGAACCTGTACTATGACCTGTACTAGAACCTGTACTATGATCTGTACTATGACCTGTACTAGAACCTGTACTAGAACCTGTACTATGATCTGTACTATGATCTGTACTATGACCTGTACTATGACCTGTACTAGAACCTGTACTATGATCTGTACTAGAACCTGTACTATGACCTGTACTAGAACCTGTACTATGACCTGTACTAGAACCTGTACTAGAACCTGTACTATGACCTGTACTAGAACCTGTACTATGATCTGTACTAGAACCTGTACTATGACCTGTACTATGACCTGTACTATGATCTGTACTAGAACCTGTACTATGACCTGTACTAGAACCTGTACTATGACCTGTACTATGATCTGTACTAGAACCTGTACTATGACCTGTACTATGACCTGTACTAGAACCTGTACTATGATCTGTACTAGAACCTGTACTATGACCTGTACTAGAACCTGTACTATGATCTGTACTAGAACCTGTACTATGACCTGTACTAGAACCTGTACTATGACCTGTACTATGACCTGTACTATGACCTGTACTAGAACCTGTACTATGATCTGTACTAGAACCTGTACTATGACCTGTACTATGACCTGTACTATGACCTGTACTAGAACCTGTACTATGACCTGTACTATGACCTGTACTAGAACCTGTACTATGACCTGTACTATGACCTGTACTACCACCTGTACTATGATCTGTACTAGAACCTGTACTATGACCTGTACTAGAACCTGTACTATGATCTGTACTAGAACCTGTACTATGACCTGTACTAGAACCTGTACTATGACCTGTACTATGATCTGTACTAGAACCTGTACTATGACCTGTACTAGAACCTGTACTATGACCTGTACTATGACCTGTACTATGATCTGTACTAGAACCTGTACTAGAACCTGTACTAGAACCTGTACTAGAACCTGTACTATGACCTGTACTATGACCTGTACTAGAACCTGTACTATGATCTGTACTAGAACCTGTACTAGAACCTGTACTATGACATGTACCAGAACCTGTACTATGACCTGTACTAGAACCTGTACTATGACCTGTACTATGATCTGTACTAGAACCTGTACTATGACCTGTACTAGAACCTGTACTATGATCTGTACTAGAACCTGTACTATGACCTGTACTATGACCTGTACTATGACCTGTACTAGAACCTGTACTAGAACCTGTACTACCACCTGTACTATGATCTGTACTAGAACCTGTACTATGACCTGTACTAGAACCTGTACTATGACCTGTACTATGACCTGTACTAGAACCTGTACTATGACCTGTACTATGACCTGTACTATGACCTGTACTAGAACCTGTACTATGACCTGTACTAGAACCTGTACTATGACCTGTACTATGACCTGTACTATGACCTGTACTAGAACCTGTACTATGACCTGTACTATGACCTGTACTATGACCTGTACTAGAACCTGTACTATGACCTGTACTAGAACCTGTACTATGATCTGTACTATGACCTGTACTATGATCTGTACTATGACCTGTACTATGATCTGTACTAGAGCCTGTACTATGACCTGTACTATGACCTGTACTATGATCTGTACTAGAACCTGTACTATGACCTGTACTAGACCTGTACTATGATCTGTACTAGAACCTGTACTATGACCTGTACTAGAACCTGTACTATGATCTGTACTAGCACCTGTACTATGACCTGTACTAGAACTGTACTATGACCTGTACTATGATCTGTACTATGACCTGTACTATGATCTGTACTAGAACCTGTACTATGACCTGTACTAGAACCTGTACTATGACCTGTACTATGACCTGTACTATGATCTGTACTAGAACCTGTACTATGACCTGTACTAGAACCTGTACTGTGATCTGTACTAGAACCTGTACTAGAACCTGTACTATGATCTGTACTAGAACCTGTACTATGACCTGTACTATGATCTGTACTAGAACCTGTACTATGATCTGTACTAGAACCTGTACTATGACCTGTACTAGAACCTGTACTATGATCTGTACTAGAACCTGTACTATGACCTGTACTAGAACCTGTACTATGATCTGTACTATGACCTGTACTAGAACCTGTACTATGATCTGTACTATGACCTGTACTATGACCTGTACTAGAACCTGTACTATGATCTGTACTAGAACCTGTACTATGATCTGTACTAGAACCTGTACTATGACCTGTACTAGAACCTGTACTAGAACCTGTACTATGACCTGTACTAGAACCTGTACTATGATCTGTACTAGAACCTGTACTATGACCTGTACTATGATCTGTACTAGAACCTGTACTATGACCTGTACTAGAACCTGTACTATGACCTGTACTATGATCTGTACTAGAACCTGTACTATGACCTGTACTAGAACCTGTACTATGACCTGTACTATGATCTGTACTAGAACCTGTACTAGAACCTGTACTATGATCTGTACTAGAACCTGTACTGACCTGTACTAGAACTGTACTATGATCTGTACTAGAACCTGTACTATGATCTGTACTAGAACCTGTACTATGACCTGTACTAGAACCTGTACTATGATCTGTACTAGAACCTATACTATGACATGTACTATGAACCTGTACTATGACCTGTACTAGAACCTGTACTATGATCTGTACTAGAACCTGTACTATGACCTGTACTAGAACCTGTACTATGATCTGTACTAGAACCTGTACTATGACCTGTACTAGAACCTGTACTATGATCTGTACTAGAACCTGTACTATGACCTGTACTAGAACCTGTACTATGATCTGTACTATGACCTGTACTAGAACCTGTACTAGAACCTGTACTATGATCTGTACTATGATCTGTACTATGACCTGTACTATGACCTGTACTAGAACCTGTACTATGATCTGTACTAGAACCTGTACTATGACCTGTACTAGAACCTGTACTATGACCTGTACTAGAACCTGTACTAGAACCTGTACTATGACCTGTACTAGAACCTGTACTATGATCTGTACTAGAACCTGTACTATGACCTGTACTATGACCTGTACTATGATCTGTACTAGAACCTGTACTATGACCTGTACTAGAACCTGTACTATGACCTGTACTATGATCTGTACTAGAACCTGTACTATGACCTGTACTATGACCTGTACTAGAACCTGTACTATGATCTGTACTAGAACCTGTACTATGACCTGTACTAGAACCTGTACTATGATCTGTACTAGAACCTGTACTATGACCTGTACTAGAACCTGTACTATGACCTGTACTATGACCTGTACTATGACCTGTACTAGAACCTGTACTATGATCTGTACTAGAACCTGTACTATGACTGTACTATGACCTGTACTATGACCTGTACTAGAACCTGTACTATGACCTGTACTATGACCTGTACTAGAACTGTACTATGACCTGTACTATGACCTGTACTACACCTGTACTATGATCTGTACTAGAACTGTACTATGACCTGTACTAGAACCTGTACTATGATCTGTACTAGAACCTGTACTATGACCTGTACTAGAACCTGTACTATGACCTGTACTATGATCTGTACTAGAACCTGTACTATGACCTGTACTAGAACCTGTACTATGACCTGTACTATGACCTGTACTATGATCTGTACTAGAACCTGTACTAGAACCTGTACTAGAACCTGTACTAGAACCTGTACTATGACCTGTACTATGACCTGTACTAGAACCTGTACTATGATCTGTACTAGAACCTGTACTAGAACCTGTACTATGACATGTACCAGAACCTGTACTATGACCTGTACTAGAACCTGTACTATGACCTGTACTATGATCTGTACTAGAACCTGTACTATGACCTGTACTAGAACCTGTACTATGATCTGTACTAGAACCTGTACTATGACCTGTACTATGACCTGTACTATGACCTGTACTAGAACCTGTACTAGAACCTGTACTACCACCTGTACTATGATCTGTACTAGAACCTGTACTATGACCTGTACTAGAACCTGTACTATGACCTGTACTATGACCTGTACTAGAACCTGTACTATGACCTGTACTATGACCTGTACTATGACCTGTACTAGAACCTGTACTATGACCTGTACTAGAACCTGTACTATGACCTGTACTATGACCTGTACTATGACCTGTACTAGAACCTGTACTATGACCTGTACTATGACCTGTACTATGACCTGTACTAGAACCTGTACTAGAACCTGTACTATGTTATGACCTGTACTATGACCTGTACTATGATCTGTACTAGACCTGTACTAGAACTGTACTAGAACCTGTACTATGACCTGTACTAGAACCTGTACTATGATCTGTACTAGAACCTGTACTATGATCTGTACTAGAACCTGTACTATGACCTGTACTAGAACCTGTACTATGATCTGTACTAGAACCTGTACTATGACATGTACTAGAACCTGTACTATGATCTGTACTAGAACCTGTACTATGACCTGTACTAGAACCTGTACTAGAACCTGTACTATGATCTGTACTAGAACCTGTACTATGACCTGTACTAGAACCTGTACTATGATCTGTACTATGACCTGTACTAGAACCTGTACTATGATCTGTACTATGATCTGTACTATGACCTGTACTAGAACCTGTACTATGATCTGTACTAGAACCTGTACTATGACCTGTACTAGAACCTGTACTATGACCTGTACTAGAACCTGTACTATGACCTGTACTAGAACCTGTACTAGAACCTGTACTATGACCTGTACTATGACCTGTACTAGAACCTGTACTATGATCTGTACTAGAACCTGTACTAGAACCTGTACTTAAAGATGGTACTAGAACCTGTACTAGAACCTGTACTAGAACCTGTACTATGACATGTACTAGAACCTGTACTATGACCTGTACTAGAACCTGTACTATGACCTGTACTATGACCTGTACTAGAACCTGTACTATGACCTGTACTATGACCTGTACTAGAACTGTACTATGATCTGTACTAGAACCTGTACTATGACCTGTACTAGAACCTGTACTATGATTTGTACTAGAACCTGTACTATGACCTGTACTAGAACCTGTACTATGATCTGTACTAGAACCTGTACTATGACCTGTACTATGATCTGTACTAGAACCTGTACTATGACCTGTACTAGAACCTGTACTATGACCTGTACTATGACCTGTACTAGAACCTGTACTATGATCTGTACTAGAACCTGTACTATGACCTGTACTAGAACCTGTACTATGATCTGTACTAGAACCTGTACTAGAACCTGTACTAGAACCTGTACTATGACCTGTACTATGACCTGTACTATGACCTGTACTATGACCTGTACTATGACCTGTACTATGACCTGTACTAGAACCTGTACTAGAACCTGTACTAGAACCTGTACTATGACCTGTACTAGAACCTGTACTATGACCTGTACTATGATCTGTACTAGAACCTGTACTAGAACCTGTACTATGATCTGTACTAGAACCTGTACTATGACCTGTACTAGAACCTGTACTATGATCTGTACTAGAACCTGTACTATGATCTGTACTAGAACGTGTACTATGACCTGTACTAGAACCTGTACTATGATCTGTACTAGAACCTGTACTATGACCTGTACTAGAACCTGTACTATGATCTGTACTAGAACCTGTACTATGACCTGTACTAGAACCTGTACTATGACATGTACTATGACCTGTACTATGACCTGTACTAGAACCTGTACTATGACCTGTACTAGAACCTGTACTAGAACCTGTACTATGACCTGTACTAGAACATGTACTATGATCTGTACTAGAACCTGTACTATGACCTGTACTATGACCTGTACTATGACCTGTACTATGACCTGTACTAGAACCTGTACTAGAACCTGTACTATGACCTGTACTAGAACCTGTACTATGATCTGTACTAGAACCTGTACTATGACCTGTACTATGACCTGTACTATAACCTGTACTAGAACCTGTACTAGAACCTGTACTAGAACCTGTACTATGACCTGTACTATGACCTGTACTATGACCTGTACTAGAACCTGTACTAGAACCTGTACTATGATCTGTACTAGAACCTGTACTAGAACCTGTACTAGAACCTGTACTATGACATGTACCAGAACCTGTACTATGACCTGTACTAGAACCTGTACTATGACCTGTACTATGACCTGTACTAGAACCTGTACTATGACCTGTACTATGACCTGTACTAGAACCTGTACTATGATCTGTACTAGAACCTGTACTATGACATGTACTAGAACCTGTACTATGATTTGTACTAGAACCTGTACTGTGACCTGTACTAGAACCTGTACTATGATCTGTACTAGAACCTGTACTATGACCTGTACTATGACCTGTACTATGACCTGTACTAGAACCTGTACTAGAACCTGTACTAGAACCTGTACTATGACCTGTACTAGAACCTGTACTATGACCTGTACTATGACCTGTACTATGATCTGTACTAGAACCTGTACTATGACCTGTACTATGACCTGTACTATGACCTGTACTAGAACCTGTACTATGACCTGTACTAGAACCTGTACTATAACCTGTACTAGAACCTGTACTATGATCTGTACTAGAGCCTGTACTATGACCTGTACTATGATCTGTACTATAACCTGTACTATGACCTGTACTAGAACCTGTACTATGACCTGTACTAGAACCTGTACTATAACCTGTACTATGATCTGTACTAGAACCTGTACTATGACCTGTACTAGAACCTGTAGTATGATCTGTACTAGAACCTGTACTATGATCTGTACTAGAACCTGTACTATGATCTGTACTAGAACCTGTACTATGACCTGTACTATGACCTGTACTATGACCTGTACTAGAACCTGTACTATGATCTGTACTAGAACCTGTACTATGACCTGTACTAGAACCTGTACTATGACCTGTACTAGAACCTGTACTATGACCTGTACTAGAACCTGTACTATGATCTGTACTATGACCTGTACTATGATCTGTACTAGAGCCTGTACTATGACCTGTACTATGACCTGTACTATGATCTGTACTAGAACCTGTACTATGACCTGTACTAGAACCTGTACTATGATCTGTACTAGAACCTGTACTATGACCTGTACTAGAACCTGTACTATGATCTGTACTAGCACCTGTACTATGACCTGTACTAGAACCTGTACTATGACCTGTACTATGATCTGTACTATGACCTGTACTATGATCTGTACTAGAACCTGTACTATGACCTGTACTAGAACCTGTACTATGACCTGTACTATGACCTGTACTATGATCTGTACTAGAACCTGTACTATGACCAGTACTAGAACCTGTACTGTGATCTGTACTAGAACCTGTACTAGAACCTGTACTATGATCTGTACTAGAACCTGTACTATGACCTGTACTATGATCTGTACTAGAACCTGTACTATGATCTGTACTAGAACCTGTACTATGACCTGTACTAGAACCTGTACTATGATCTGTACTAGAACCTGTACTATGACCTGTACTAGAACCTGTACTATGATCTGCACTATGACCTGTACTAGAACCTGTACTATGATCTGTACTATGACCTGTACTATGACCTGTACTAGAACCTGTACTATGATCTGTACTAGAACCTGTACTATGATCTGTACTAGAACCTGTACTATGACCTGTACTATGATCTGTACTAGAACCTGTACTAGAACCTGTACTATGATCTGTACTAGAACCTGTACTATGACCTGTACTAGAACCTGTACTATGATCTGTACTAGAACCTGTACTATGATCTGTACTAGAACCTGTACTATGACCTGTACTAGAACCTGTACTATGATCTGTACTAGAACCTATACTATGACATGTACTATGACCTGTACTATGACCTGTACTAGAACCTGTACTATGATCTGTACTAGAACCTGTACTATGACCTGTACTAGAACCTGTACTAGAACCTGTACTATGATCTGTACTAGAACCTGTACTATGACCTGTACTAGAACCTGTACTATGATCTGTACTATGACCTGTACTAGAACCTGTACTAGAACCTGTACTATGATCTGTACTATGATCTGTACTATGACCTGTACTATGACCTGTACTAGAACCTGTACTATGATCTGTACTAGAACCTGTACTATGACCTGTACTAGAACCTACTATGACTGTACTACTAGAACCTGTACTAGAACCTGTACTATGACCTGTACTAGAACCTGTACTATGATCTGTACTAGAACCTGTACTATGACCTGTACTATGACCTGTACTATGATCTGTACTAGAACCTGTACTATGACCTGTACTAGAACCTGTACTATGACCTGTACTATGATCTGTACTAGAACCTGTACTATGACCTGTACTATGACCTGTACTAGAACCTGTACTATGATCTGTACTAGAACCTGTACTATGACCTGTACTAACCTGTACTATGATCTGTACTAGAACCTGTACTATGACCTGTACTAGAACCTGTACTATGACCTGTACTATGACCTGTACTATGACCTGTACTAGAACCTGTACTAGAACCTGTACTAGAACCTGTACTATGACCTGTACTAGAACATGTACTATGACCTGTACTATGATCTGTACTAGAACCTGTACTAGAACCTGTACTATGATCTGTACTAGAACCTGTACTATGACCTGTACTAGAACCTGTACTATGATCTGTACTAGAACCTGTACTATGATCTGTACTAGAACCTGTACTATGACCTGTACTAGAACCTGTACTATGATCTGTACTAGAACCTGTACTATGACATGTACTATGACCTGTACTATGACCTGTACTAGAACCTGTACTATGATCTGTACTAGAACCTGTACTATGACCTGTACTAGAACCTGTACTAGAACCTGTACTATGATCTGTACTAGAACCTGTACTATGACCTGTACTAGAACCTGTACTATGATCTGTACTATGACCTGTACTAGAACCTGTACTATGATCTGTACTATGATCTGTACTATGACCTGTACTAGAACCTGTACTATGATCTGTACTAGAACCTGTACTATGACCTGTACTAGAACCTGTACTATGACCTGTACTAGAACCTGTACTATGACCTGTACTAGAACCTGTACTATGATCTGTAC
This sequence comes from Leptobrachium leishanense, assembly GCA_009667805.1. Lineage (NCBI taxonomy): Eukaryota > Metazoa > Chordata > Amphibia > Anura > Megophryidae > Leptobrachium > Leptobrachium leishanense. Next base: position 36,017 of record RXON01000209.1, read on the forward strand.
TAGAACCTGTACTAGAACCTGTACTATGACCTGTACTAGAACCTGTACTATGACCTGTACTATGATCTGTACTAGAACCTGTACTATGACCTGTACTATGACCTGTACTAGAACCTGTACTATGATCTGTACTAGAACCTGTACTATGACCTGTACTAGAACCTGTACTATGATCTGTACTAGAACCTGTACTATGACCTGTACTAGAACCTGTACTATGACCTGTACTATGATCTGTACTAGAACCTGTACTATGACCTGTACTAGAACCTGTACTATGACCTGTACTAGAACCTGTACTATAACTTGTACTATGACCTGTACTATGATCTGTACTAGAACCTGTACTATGACCTGTACTATGACCTGTACTATGACCTGTACTATAACCTGTACTATAACCTGTACTAGAACCTGTACTAGAACCTGTACTATGACCTGTACTAGAACCTGTACTACGACCTGTACTATGACCTGTACTACCACCTGTACTATGATCTGTACTAGAACCTGTACTATGACCTGTACTAGAACCTGTACTATGATCTGTACTAGAACCTGTACTATGACCTGTACTATGATCTGTACTAGAACCTGTACTATGACCTGTACTAGAACCTGTACTATGACCTGTACTATGACCTGTACTATGACCTGTACTAGAACCTGTACTATGATCTGTACTAGAACCTGTACTATGACCTGTACTAGAACCTGTACTATGATCTGTACTAGAACCTGTACTATGACCTGTACTAGAACCTGTACTATGACCTGTACTATGACCTGTACTATGACCTGTACTAGAACCTGTACTATGACCTGTACTATGACCTGTACTATGACCTGTACTAGAACCTGTACTATGACCTGTACTAGAACCTGTACTATGACCTGTACTAGAACCTGTACTATGACCTGTACTAGAACCTGTACTAGAACCTGTACTATGATCTGTACTAGAACCTGTACTATGACCTGTACTAGAACCTGTACTATGATCTGTACTAGAACCTGTACTATGATCTGTACTAGAACCTGTACTATGACCTGTACTAGAACCTGTACTATGATCTGTACTAGAACCTGTACTATGACATGTACTATGACCTGTACTATGACCTGTACTAGAACCTGTACTATGATCTGTACTAGAACCTGTACTATGATCTGTACTAGAAACTGTACTATGACCTGTACTAGAACCTGTACTATGATCTGTACTATGACCTGTACTAGAACCTGTACTATGATCTGTACTATGATCTGTACTAGAACCTGTACTATGATCTGTACTAGAACCTGTACTATGACCTGTACTAGAACCTGTACTAGACCTGTACTAGAACCTGTACTAAACCTACTCTGACTGTACTATGATCTGTACTAGAACCTGTACTATGAACCTGTACTAGAACCTGTACTATGACCTGTACTAGAAACTGTACTATGACCTGTACTAGAACCTGTACTATGATCTGTACTATGACCTGTACTTATGACCTGTACTAGAACCTTTTGTACTATGATCTGTACTAGAACCTGTACTATGACCTGTACTATGATCTGTACTAGAACCTGTACTATGACCTGTACTAGAACCTGTACTATGACCTGTACTATGATCTGTACTAGAACCTGTACTATGACCTGTACTATGACCTGTACTAGAACCTGTACTATGACCTGTACTAGAACCTGTACTATGACCTGTAACAGAACCTGTACTATGATCTGTACTAGAACCTGTACTATGACCTGTACTAGAACCTGTACTATGACCTGTACTATGATCTGTACTAGAACCTGTACTATGACCTGTACTAGAACCTGTACTATGACCTGTACTAGAACCTGTACTATAACTTGTACTATGACCTGTACTATGATCTGTACTAGAACCTGTACTATGACCTGTACTATGACCTGTACTATGACCTGTACTATGACCTGTACTAGAACCTGTACTAGAACCTGTACTAGAACCTGTACTATGACCTGTACTAGAACCTGTACTATGACCTGTACTATGACCTGTACTACCACCTGTACTATGATCTGTACTAGAACCTGTACTATGACCTGTACTAGAACCTGTACTATGATCTGTACTAGAACCTGTACTATGACCTGTACTAGAACCTGTACTATGACCTGTACTATGATCTGTACTAGAACCTGTACTATGACCTGTACTAGAACCTGTACTATGACCTGTACTATGACCTGTACTATGATCTGTACTAGAACCTGTACTATGACCTGTACTATGACCTGTACTAGAACCTGTACTAGAACCTGTACTATAACCTGTACTAGAACCTGTACTAGAACCTGTACTATGACCTGTACTATGACCTGTACTATGACCTGTACTAGAACCTGTACTATGATCTGTACCAGAACCTGTACTAGAACTGTACTATGACATGTACCAGAACCTGTACTATGACCTGTACTAGAACCTGTACTATGACCTGTACTAATGACCTGTACTAGAACCTGTACTATGATCTGTACTAGAACCTGTACTATGACCTGTACTAGAACCTGTACTATGATCTGTACTAGAACCTGTACTATGATCTGTACTAGAACCTGTACTATGACCTGTATGAACCTGTACTATAACCTGTACTAGAACCTGTACTAGAACTGTACTAGAACCTGTACTATGACCTGTACTATGACCTGTACTATGACCTGTACTAGAACCTGTACTATGATCTGTACTAGAACCTGTACTAGAACCTGTACTAGACCTGTACTATGACATGTACCAGAACTGTACTATGACCTGTACTAGAACCTGTACTATGACCTGTACTATGACCTGTACTAGAAACCTGTTACTGTACTGACCTGTACTATGACCTGTACTAGAACCTGTACTATGATCTGTACTAGAACCTGTACTATGACCTGTACTAGAACCTGTACTATGATTTGTACTAGAACCTGTACTATGACCTGTACTAGAACCTGTACTATGATCTGTACTAGAACCTGTACTATGACCTGTACTATGACCTGTACTATGACCTGTACTATGACCTGTACTATGACCTGTACTAGAACCTGTACTAGAACCTGTACTAGAACCTGTACTATGACCTGTACTAGAACCTGTACTATGACCTGTACTATGACCTGTACTACCACCTGTACTATGATCTGTACTAGAACCTGTACTATGATCTGTACTAGAACCTGTACTATGACCTGTACTAGAACCTGTACTATGACCTGTACTATGATCTGTACTATAACCTGTACTAGAACCTGTACTATGACCTGTACTAGAACCTGTACTATGACCTGTACTATGACCTGTACTACCACCTGTACTATGATCTGTACTAGAACCTGTACTATGACCTGTACTAGAACCTGTACTACGACCTGTACTATGATCTGTACTAGAACCTGTACTATGACCTGTACTATGACCTGTACTATAACCTGTACTATAACCTGTACTATGACCTGTACTATGACCTGTACTATGACCTGTACTATGACCTTTACTAGAACCTGTACTATGACCTGTACTATGACCTTTACTAGAACCTGTACTATGACCTGTACTAGAACATCTGATGCTTTAATTGATGGTCTGTACAGTGTACAACACCACAGTATAGTAACACCCCTGGGTGTTTGTCTCCTGCTCAGTACCGCAGACTGTCAGCTTTATAGTCAAAGTTTTAATTTATTACTAAACTTTCATCAGGATCTGTGAAGCCGACAGTCTGACGCGCTGGAAATGAGACAGGATTTCTGCATAATGTGAGTATATTGCTATATCCACAGCACGTTTGGTGACGCTGCCCGTCCGTCCGTCCGTCCCTTTGTTTTTTGTAACTGTTCTGCTTCGCTTTCCTAATGTCCCTCATTTTAAGAACGTCTCCATTCAGGGTGTGCGGGTGTGTTTTTAGGGTCTCCTCCATATATTCAGGGTATGTGGGTGTTTTTAGGGGCTCCTCCATATATTTAGGTGAGCGGGTGTATATTATAGGGCAGAATATGGATGTCATTAAAATTTTCCCCCCCCCCGAAAATTTTCTGCGGACGCCAATGCCATGAGCAATCAGACTTCCCATTGTTTTCGGGAAATTTGGTGTCTGCGCGGGACAATGAAAGGGTGTTGGGGAGAAGTTGATGAGGGAGGTACAATTAGGGAGGATGGCAGGTCTGTTCGGGGAGTTACCCTTTGACAACTTGAGAATTTCACCGTTGGGTCTGGTTCCAAAGAAGGAGACGGGAAAATTCAGAATGATCTACCACCTGTCCTATCCGCTGGGGGCGTCAGTCAACGATGGCATAGGCAAGGATTCTTGTCGAGTACGTTATGCATCCTTTGATGAAGCGCTTCAGCTGGTTAGGGAGGCTGGTCCGGGGTGCTGGTTAGCCAAGGTGGATGTGGAGGCGGCGTTCAGGTTGCTTCCCATCCATCCAGACTGCTACCACCTGCTGGGCTGCTCGTTTCGGGGGAAATATTATTACGACCGTTGCCTCCCGATGGGGTGCTCCATCTCCTGCCACTATTTCGAGCTGTTCTCGACGTTCGTGGAGTGGGTGGTGCGCCAGCGATCAGGTGAAAACTCCATAGTACACTACCTGGATGACTTTCTATTCGTAGGTCCTGGGGAGTCTACGGTTTCCGTGGAGTTGCTCGGGACATTCCGGGAGGTGGCAGCAGAGTTTGATATACCTTTGGTGGAGGAGAAGACCGAGGGGCCCTGTAGCCGTTTGTCATTTCTGGGGATCGAAATAGATACGGTAGAGAGGGTTTTCCGCTTGCCGGCTGATAAGATTGAGGTGTTGCAGTGCTTGGTGGTGCGGGCCTTGGGCGCCGGAAAATTGCAGCTACAGGAATTGCAGTTGCTGTTAGGTCACTTGGCCTTCGCATGCCGGGTGATGCCGATGGGTAGGGCATTTTGTCGCCGGTTGACCTTGGCGACAGCGGGCGTCAGGATGCCGCATCATTTTGTCCGCATCACTCGATCATTGAAAGAGGACCTGGAGGTGTGGCGCAAGTTTTTGGCGGAGTACAATGGGCGTACCTACTGGCGGGAGGCGGAAGTGGACAACGGTTCCCTGGAACTGTTCACGGACACTTCAGGCTCAGGTGGGTTTGGGGCCTACTTTCAGGGGTCCTGGTGCACCCAGGCCTGGCCACGGGAGTGGGCTGCTTCCGCTTTGGTGTGGAACCTGACCTTCTTGGAACTCTTTCCAATCGTGGTGGCGCTGGAATTGTGGGGCGAGAGGTTGGCGAATCGGTGAGTGATTTTGAGGACCGATAACATGGGCGTGGTGCATGTGGTGAACGGCTCATCTTCTGGGTCGGCTCCGGTGTTGGCGTTGCTGCGCCATTTGGTTTTGCGCTGTCTTGAATACAACATCTTTGTCAGGGCAGCGCATGTACCGGGTGTGGACAATGTACTGTAATTGCTGACGCTCTCTCCCGGTTCCAGTGGGAACGTTTTTGGCAGGTGGCTCCTCGGGCGTCCGCGGCAGCGACGGCTTTCCCTTCATGGCTGTGGAGCCTCGTTTCGCCAGTCTAAGGAGGATGGTGGACGGCGCTTTGGCAGAGGCGACCTGGCGGTCCTACACGCAGGTCTGGCTGGAATGGGCAATGGTGGCAGAGAAGGAGAAGGGTTTGGTTGTCCGCCCGGTGGTGGGCAACACTGGTTTTTGTTTCGGATTTACAGGAGAAGGGGCGCTCGGTAGCGGCGGCGCAGAAGGCTTTGTCGGCCCTGTCCTTTTTGTGCCGATTGATGGGGTGGGAGGATGTCGGTTGGGATTTTTGGTTGCAGAAGGCGGTGGCGGGATGGTGCCGGGGCCGGGCTCCAGATCGTCGCAGGCCGGTATCAGAAGAATTGTTTTTTGGTCTGTTACGGATGTTGCCGGAAATCTGTTTTTCGAGTTACGAGATGGCGCTGTTTCGGGTTTCCTTTTCTTTTTGTTTCTATGGGGCGTTCCGGGTGGGGGAATTAGTAGCGCGTAGTTCCGGGGTAGAGTCTCCGTTGTTGGGGAGCCATGTGGCGAGTTTGGAGGGAGGGGTCCGGATTTTTATTGCGTGCTCAAAGACGGATCAGAGTGGTAGGGGGGCCTGGGTTACCCTGGGGCGAATTGCGGGAGCTGGGTGCCCGGGGGAACTGACGGACCGTTATCTGGCCCTGCGGCCGCATGGTGAGGGATCATTCTTGGTCCACGGAAGTGGGTGCCCATTGACCCGGTACCAGTTCACAGCAGTGTTTCGGCATTGCTTAGTGGGCTTGGGCGTCGACTCGGCTTCTTACGCGCCACACTCTTTCCGCATCGGCGCCGCAACGGTTGCTGCAGGGGCGGGGGCTTCTCTAGAAATGCTGCGGCGCCTGGGAAGGTGGCGGTCTGAACGTTACATGTCATATATCCGTCCTAATTTACTGTAATTTCAGGTCGGCATCGATTCGTGTGGATCTTCGGGCACTCGTATGTGCATTGGGCGGCGCAGCGGGCGGAACGTCGGCCGCACGGGAGGACCCTGGGTTTCCCGCCGGATCTGGTCACAGTTCGTTGGTTGGGTATCCGGGGGCTGCGGTGGGCACAGGTTTTACGGGAGTTGTCCTTGTTGTCTCAGAGGGTTCCGTGAAGATATTGTTTTGTTGATCCATGCGGGGGGTAACGATTTTGGGATTGCTCGGTCGGTAGATTTAATTCAGGATATTAAACGGGATTTGGCACGTTGCTTTGGGTTGTTCGACGGGGTTTCTTTAGTTTGGTCGGAGGTCATCCCCCGGCCGGGCTGGAATACGTTTGCGGCACCGAAGGCGCTGGAGCGGGTCCGGCGGAGGGTCAACCGGACGGTTTCGCACTTCGTGGAGCGGCTGGTAGGGATTGCGGTGCGGCACACGGAATTGGAAGGAGAGAATGGGAACCTCATGCGTCATGAAGGGTGCATTTGTCGGATATCGGGCTGGATATCATATTGGCCGGGATTATGAGCGGCGTTGAGAGGGCGCTGGCTGCGGTGGGAGCGCAGAGACTGCCGGTGGGTGTGTGGTTATTGGGGGGAAAGGGTATGGCTCAAGCGGGAGGTCACAGACCTAAGCAGTCATGCACGCCTGCGGGTAACGCGCGCCTGCGGGTAACGCGCGCCTGCGAATAATGCGCGCCTGCTGGTAAAGAACCCCCTGGACCTTTCAGGAGGGGGGCATGACTGATGGCCGGGGCCTGTCAGTTAAGGAAGGATCTGTAAAGTTATTGGTGGAGTGTTGCAACAATGTTTCTTACCTGGGCTATTTATGTTGGTGCTGGGGGGGGGGGGGGAGTGTTCTTCCTCTTGTTCCCTGACAGCGTGTGCTGTGAAGTGCTTCAAGGAGATGCCCACCCACCCTGGATTTCAGTTACGTTGTGTCACAGCTTTTGGCGGGTTTCCCTGGACAGCAGTGCTTTAAGGACGAATAAGCCGCCTTCGGGTGAGGCTCTGGGGGGGGCTCTTGGTTTGGTACACTGGTGGAACTGCCTATTGCATGGGGCTGATAGGGCAGACTGGAGATTCAAAGCACTGCGCATTATTGTGATGTATATAGTTAAATAAAGCTGTGGCTCATTCCAACTTATATAAGCGTTTGTGTTTATTTATTATGGTCAAGAAGGGGTATTGGCCGGGAAGGTCTCAGGCCTAAGCAGTCATGTGCGCCTGCAGGTAACGCGCACCTGCAGGTTTCTCCTTTGCGTCCCCGTTTTAGTGTGATATTACAATGCAGGCGCTAGAAAAGCTTCGTAATCGGGCGCTAGCCCCGGGAAGAGCGCAGTTTCAAGTGCCGCCGCGAGCATTCACTCGATGGAGTCCATAGGATCCTAAATGCCATGATCCCCTACTACCACCCCTTATCCCGAAAGCCATTATCCCCTGTGAAGGAACCGTTCCCTTCCGTCTGTCCTGACTCTCCAGACACCCCTTCGTTGCGGTCAGCCCGGCTACTGGGAGCGCTGTCCTCAGCGCCTCAAGCAGCTTGACCTGCCTGCTTCTGTTCCTCTGCCCTGGATCTGTTAGGAATCTCCAGAAGGCCGCTCTCTGCCTTCTGAGGGTGATAGTGTATAGTGTAGCGTCGCTGAAATAAAGACACCAGGCGCGGCTGTATGCTTTAAAACAGGATTCTCTCTCTCTGAGCTCTGAGAGTTCTCTGAATTTTTAATGAACAAAACGCCACCATTTATGCTGAAGTCCAACAGTCATAATTTGCATAAAATGACGCTCCTCGTCCTACCAATACTAATTACATTAGGTCAGTTATTTACAATAAACATTCTTTACATTCTTTAGCCTTTAGCTCACACAACATTTGTATATCCATTGTTCTAACACATCAGATTAAACACACACTATCAGAGATCCCTTGAATTAAACATGCAGCTAGATAATGGGAAAAGCCCTGGTGCATAAATTACACAGCAGTAAAGCTTGTTTACTGTATACACAAAAACACATTTACCTACAGGAATATAAGTATTTTTAAAACCAAAGTTACGCCATTTTACACTAAACTAAATTAAACTAAAACCAAACGATGTAAAATATATTTAAAAACACACGATATAAATGAACATAAAGTCTCTTGGGGTTTGAAGCATGGAGCGTTACATCAGCTCCATGACATCCCCTACCACCCCTTATCCCGAATGCCATGATCCCCTACTACCACCCCATACCCTGAATGCCATGATCCCCTACCACCCCTTATCCCCTACTACCAGCCCTTATCCCAAATGCCATGATCCCCTACTACCACCCCATACCCCTGAATGCCATGATCCCTCATTTTACCGGACCCTGACTGTCATGACCCTGTCTAAAAGAGTCCAGGGAGACCAGGTGTATGTGGAATAATTGCTGGATGCTGAATGCCTCCTGGTTCTCCCATAAGAGAGAGCAGGGTTGAATCTCGTTTCTTTGACCATCGGTGGCACATCACCCGCTGCAATGATAGGATATGTGTATGGCACTCATTAAACTGAATGCCAGGCTCATGACTCCTGTGCAATTCCTGGGAAAACCCATGGAAACTGGCAGATCCAATCTCTTCAGAAGTCGTCCAGGGACGGCACATTATGAATGGGCATCGAGCACAGAATCTGGGGGAGTTTAAGGAAAACCCCAAAAGGGAGCCCCCCCCCTGTAAAATAAATGATGCAGCTATCTTTTAATAAAACAAACCTGAATATAAGAAAATGGATCTTCACGGCATTAATTCCTGTATTTCTGCTGAGAGCTGCAAGAAAGCCAGCAGTCTGCAGCCTCCCATGCGTTCTGCACGTGCTGGGCAGGGGTTCACTCATAAGACGCAGATATTATAGGAGCTTGGCAGGTTTTCATTTTCTTTGATTTAGAATGTAAGCTCTTAGGGACAGGGCCCTCTCTAACTCATGTTTATATCACTACCCTAACTTATTGTAAGCTTTGTACCGCACTGTGGCATATGTTGGCACTATAAACTCACACTAATGGTAATACACTGTGAGAAGAGAAATCCTGTAAATATTGGGGGGGGGGTCGTCATTTATCCCAGCTCTTTGCCCTGTAAGTGAAACCAGTAGTTCGGAAGACGGACTGAATAGGAGAGAAGACGGTTTAAGAATTATCTCTGAATTGTGCAAGAGGTAAGGGGAGTGAGTTCCCTTTCAGGGTTATCCAAAGAGATTCGAAAAGTCACCGCACGTTCGGTGACTTTTCGTTCTCTTCAATTCGGTTCCTTTTGCCGATTGCATTTCGGTGACCCTGCGGTGTATTCAGCAAACACCACAGGGTCCCCGAATTGCAGGGAAAAGCTGCCGCAAACCTGACGAAAACTAACCGAATGCAGGCTGAAAACAAGCAAAAACATCTGGATTAACCTTTGAAAAACCCGAACAGGAGCCGAATCACACAGAGCCGAAGCAGCTGTGATGTAGAGGAGGCAGTGAATAAATTAGCAAAACCATTTGTATGAATCTGGGAAAAAGAAACGCTGTTTGCAAAGAAACTACTGAGCGAAAATGTCTGAAATTTTCACAGGAGGTCCAGGGAATGATAAGAGGGCTGTTACAAAAAAAATAAGTAAACTGAAAAAAATAAATTAAAAAAAAATCGGACTTTAAGCATTTTTCTGATTTTTTTTTTTTTTTTAAAGTATCCTAAAAAATATATAAATAAAGAGACTTTTTGCTGCAGAATTTTATAATGAACGGTTTATTAGATATTGAATTAATACGGGAATATTTTTAACATTGAAGCCTATGGGATTCTCCTGAATAAATTTGCCGAATTAAACCACCGAATGGCAGGGCATTAGGGGAACCTTTCACTGCTGGTTTGTGTTCTCTGAATAGCCGAAGCATTGCTTCTCTATGGGGATTTCACTGCCCTCGAACAGGCACCGAACAGGCACCGTATGTGCAGGCAATTCGCCAGGATTTGGCGAATTGCCTGCTCTCTGGATAGCCGAATGGTCAGGAAAGGCAACCGAACGCTGATTTTCAGCGTTCGGTTACCTTTCTCAAGCAATTCGGATCTCTTTGGATAACCCTGTTTGTCTAGGGGGATCAGGCATGGGTGCCTTTGTTCTATGGGCTTAAGCATGGCTCTTTGTGATTGGATACACTAGGGAGATAAGCAGTGAGAGGGGAGGGGAGTAAAGGGTAGAAAAAGGAATGTGTGGGACATTTTGTGTATTACAGCTAATTTTCTTTTCTTTGCCAGCTAGCTCCATTTTACCATCACCATCATCGTATGAAAACCAATGACTGGAGGAGTATTATTTGCAGTATCAATCTGTTATGCATACTCTATTATCATAAGTCTGCTACATATATATTCTCCTAGTTCCATTATTTATTGGAAGGATAGAGGTGGGTTTCCCACTGTATGGATTTGTAGGTTTTATTTAGTGGATGCTTATTTATATTTGTTTCCATTTGCAATACTGTATTCCTTGTTCATTTGGTGTCCAGCTGCGTGATAGTAATTTCTAATGGGTGTTGTTCTGGGAAAACTCTGCCAGAATTCAGTGATTTGTTGTTTTGTATGTTATTAGGGGCATTAGGGTTTCCAGTAATTTTGCCTTTGGCTGTCTGTGGACTGCTGTGCCTTATTATTAAAAGTGCTCAGTATAGCACATGACTGACTGTCCAATTTTGGTATCATCCATGGGCTGCTGTCAATTTGTAGTGTACTGTACAGGCAAAAATCATACTAAACAACCCATATAAACACAGTGAAATCAAACAAATGACCTCCCTTTACCCGCATGTGCCCTCACCATACACACAGAAGGAACTCACTATACATAGTGAAATCACACGTAGGACCTCGGTATAACACACAAAGTCACGCTAATGATTTAGCTATCATACACCCTGAAATCACGAAAAATACCTCCTATAAAACACACTGAAATCACTAATGTAGAATAACACTAAATTAAATAAATATAAAAAAAAAACCTTGCTATAACACGCCGTAATCACACAATAGCCTCACTATAACACACTGAAAACACACAGAAACCTAGCCACAGAACACGGAGACAAAACAAAAGGGACTGTAATCACACATAGGAACTTGATATAACAGACTGAATCACTGGATATTAGTCACTATAACTCTATAGTGTGCCGAATGAGAAAAGCACCATATGTGCATTACTGAGTAACACCTTTAGTGGATTCTCAAGCAGCTTCACATGCTGGCTTTTATTTGGGTTAGGATTTACAGGGTTATTCAAAGAGCTGTGTGTTTTAAAATAATTTTGGAGTAACCCCAAGGGCTAAGCAATAAGTTGATGAACAAATTAATTTGTATACTGTATTTAAGTTCACTATTCTAATTGTTGCAATTTCTGAAGTGACACAGCAGTAATGTACAATTGTTTTGGTTTGCGCACTTGCTACAGTTGCGTAAATAATTATTTCAGAACGCTAACTTTGTCTTGTCTATTTGAAGTGGACAATGGAGTCCTTCCTCGGATGCCAGTCTCTGTTCTAATTCGGTGGAGAAATCAGATATATGTGCGCATAAAGAAATCACACAGACAAGGAATACGTCTATGTGGCTTCAAAGCCAATGATTCCTCTGACCATTGACAATTTACAAGGCTTTTTATGCTACTTCGCATGTAATGAAAACAGGCTGTTGCCCAACATTCTATTCGTCATTAATATTGTGAAATTACACACTTTTGTTTAATAACAGTTAAAGAAAATAAAACATCAGCGTCTTCAGTTGTCCCCTTAGCCATCAAGGACGTTCCAAAACATTCTCTTCTTGATACTTGGAAAAAGAAACTACATGTGCGTACAAAACAATCAGTTAAGATTGCATATTATTGTTTAACACGCTTTTGATTCTTAAATCCTGATAAACTACTTAAATGAGCATTTTTCTAGGCCTCCTTCTAGGCCTTTGAATATTATAAAAAGCGAATATATACATATTTGTCCACAACATATTGAGGGAGAGGAGAGACTTATGTCCGAAATGGAGGAAACATGAGCAACAACTCCCTCATATTTCCCACTTGTACCATCATCATAAGAAAGCCTGGGAGTGGATGAGTATTAAGTGTATTAATTCTGTGAATTTTTTTCGCTATGTTGATAATATACTATATATGTGTGTGTGTAATCTATTGGGTTAAATACGATCTAATTTGTCCGTTGTAGTAATTTGCATTTTTAGCTAGAATATGCTCGTTGATATTTGCTTCACTTTGTAATACTTGATCAAAACTTATTATTTGTATAATTCTGTATGATCTTATAAACATAGGTAATCAGTGACCGCATGGCTGGCAGCCCTCTTAAACCTCAAAAAGGCACATGGTCTGCTGTCAATGAGGAAGTGCTGCAGCAGTAACTGTACAATCTGTTAAAATTACATTTGCGCAACTAAATTAATCCAGATTGTTATATATTCATGAATCTGTCAGAAGCTATTACTAACCAAATACACATCTAAATGTGTCTGTGATAATTTCTGAAGAGGCTTCTCAACTAATTTTGTATGTTAGCAAATGCTGTGTCATTAGGTTAGTTCGGTTGATTTAACGTCAGGCCTATAGATTAATATACTAAGCAAGAATCCTTTTCATTGGTGGACGGAGGTTAAAGACTTTCACATGTGCAGCTTGGTACTATTGGTAAAGGATTCCATGGCTGAGGACTCATAAAATGGAGGAGAATACAGGCACTAATGTAAAGAACATCCTTGCTCTTTTCAACTCAAAATGGAGACTGCGTTTATTTACATTTTGCAAAGGGACACACACACACACACAGAAACAATAGAGTCACTCTCAGCTAGGAACAATGGACCAGATAACAGTGAGCTGGTGACCTTAGTTGCTGGGGAGGGGCTGATGGAAGCATGTGAAAACAAAAGGAATTCATTACTTACAAGGGGTGTATACTATACAAAGACTGGATCGTAATACAGAGGTTACGCTATACAGAGGGAATACAATACTCTACATGATACACAGAGCAAGGGAATGTAAGGAAAATACATACAAATAAACATTTGGGGCGGCCGTTTCTTTGCAGAGGCAATAAGTAAGGAAGAAGCTTCTGTTAGCTACCATTCATTCAATTAGGTGGTGAATTTGGTAAGGGTAGCTGGCGAGGGGACAGCGTTAGCTAAGCTTGATCTAGAGTCAGCCTTCAAGCCGTACCGCTGTGACCAGGGGGTTTTCTTTTAATAGGGTGTAAATTTGATGGGTAATTTTACATAGATATCGGTTTACCCATTGGGGTGGGCAATATCCCATGCTACCTTTTTAAAGGCTTCCTACTTTTTTGCATTGTTAGTGGAGAAGAGAGCGGGGAGGAGACGTATAGTACATTACTTGGACGATTTCATGGTAACGGGTTCCAAAGGGACTGGAGAATGCGGTAGGATCGGGGGGTAACGATATAAGTCTAGTTGATCGGGGAGACTTGCAGGTGGTTTGGGGGGGGGAATGGCCAGACATTAAGATCAACTGGTCTAGTGTAATTTCAAATGGTGAGCAGGCAAATGGCCCAGGAGTGGATTCAAAGAGGATGGGTGCAAAGCTTGGTGTTACTGGAATTTTTTATTTTCCAATCATCGGGGCATACAACTGTGGGGGATTGAATTAGAGAAAAAAAAATTTAAAAAAGCATCCCCCCCTTTTTTGGGTCTGATATTCAAGGTGTGGTGCAAGTGCTGAATAACATGTCTGCATCATCACCGCAGGTTGTAGCCTGTCAGGTATTTGGTGTTGATATGTTTGAAAAGCAATATTAATTTCTCGGCAAATCACATACCGGGGGTAAGGAAGGTGGTGGTGGATATATTGTCCAGATTCAAGTGGGAGGTGTTCCGACATTTGGCACCTGGGGGAAAAAATTTGCAGGGTGAAGAATGCCCTCCGTTTCTTTGGCAGATGAGGAGCAGTTAGGGGGCATTAATGTTTTGTTGAGATTGTTGTTGCAGAGGACATGGGCATCGTAGAGCAAGCAGTGAAAGGGTTGGATCGAGTTTTAAAGGGACAGAGAAGGTAGGGCAGAATGTTGTTTTCAAAATAGCTACTGAAGTTCGGCGGTAAGTCAATAAAGAAAGGACACCTTGGTAACTATTTAGTGGTATTTCATACTTGGCTCGGTTAAAAGAAGAGGAGGACTGGGCTAAACAGTTCATGGTGAGGAAGATCTTGAGAGCGTGGGGTACAGCGGAGGACAAGTAGGAGATAAGATGGAGCTGATAGCAATCTTTTAGGGCAGCATTTGTTTTAGTTTTTCAGCTGCCCTAAGGATTGAGGAAATAATTGCTCTAGGTGAAAATTCTTCTCAATTAAGAAAGGAGGATGTGAGAGTGACGGATGGAGTGGTATTGATGCCCAGTTTGAGTTGTGTGGCTGCTAAGGCCCATGGTGGGGAAGTATGCCCAGTGGTATGTGTGAGAGGATACTTGGAGGCGGCTCCTTCAAATGGTCGCATGTTCTGGGGGCACAAGGGTGGTACTAACTTGTCCAGGTATCAATACAAAATGGTTCCGCAGCAGGCCACGGAGGGGCTTGGTCAAAAGGGGAGTTGCATTTGCCCCCATTCTTTCAGGATAGGAGCTGCTAGTACTGAGGCAGAATTGGGTTACCCAAAGGACTGAATTAAAAAGATGGGGAGATGGAAATGGGAAGTATATAGGAGATATGTGAGGTCATTAAAGAAATGAGGAATGGGGAACAATTGTTTTGTTTTAATAATAATTTGTTTTCTTTTGGTTTCTTTTCAGTTCGGTGTGTGTGTGTGTGTTGTGTGTGTGTGTGTGTGTATTACAGTTTGGTTATTTGCAGGACACGCAATGAGCGTGCGATCCTGGGACACTCCTATGTGCACTGGAGAGTCGTGCTGCTGGCACTAAGAGAGGAGCGACCCCGGGGTGCAGCGTAATTGAAGTAGGGATTAGATGGATAGGGAAGCAAGGTAGGGGGTGGGGCAGTTATTGGGAATAGCAAAGACATCCAGGAGAAAGAGGGGTAAGCCAGATATTATGGTACTACATTTAGGGGACAGCTAGAGAAGAGATAGGTATTGTGAGTGGTGAAATAGCGGCCTGGCACGTGGGGAGGCAATAGTAGGGGGGAGGGTCTGCAGGGTACGGGCTGAGTGGTGGTTTGGTTCGGCCAAGCTCAGGTGCCCTAATTGTTTGCAGATTCTCTCGGCCTGCTATTTGCTATATAAAGAGACCCTGAGTAGACACGTGGTCACGCTACTAAGGCTGGGGTCAGACCAGCGCATTTTTAACGTGCGTTCTGACGCACTTAATCACGGCCGCACTAGCAGCAAATGACGGGCAATGACAGCCAATATACGAAGTACGGTCACACGAAAGTCCGGCCGCGCAACGCAAGTGGAAAATGAACGCATTTTTTCGAGAACGCAGAACCGCTAGTACGGACGTACAGAGTGCGCTGCGCCCGCTAGTGGTGTGTGTGTGTGATTTGGAGACGTCAGACCCTGCTCGTGTCCGGCCAACATAACGTCCAGACGCAAAAAGTTTCCTGGTTTGGATTCGTAAAACATCACGCACGAAAATGCGCATCGTATGATCGTTTTCGCATATTCCGTGAAAAAATACATCAATGCGTTCGGACGTAAAAATACTTTCGTTTGACCCTAGCCTTAGCCACGTGGGGCTGCTATTTCTGGGCAATGTGTGTGTTGCATTGCATTTTCCGGTGTTTATCTGGCCGTGCTATTTGCTGGTGTTATCTGGCCATGGTTTAATGGTTTTGGAGCACCCAGAAATAGGAGCAAGAAGTGAGGAGTTCATTGAAGGAGTGATAAGGCTGGGTTTGGTTTAAGAAGGTAACTTACAACTTTTTCCCATGTATCTGTAAGGTGCCAGCGTGGCAGGCAAGGTTCCGAACCCAGGATGCAGTGACACAACAGAAACCAGGTTCGGGAAAACAGGGGTTTGTCAGGTTCAAATAATAAGTCCAGGTTATGCAGGGTGATGGGCAGAACTTAAATGAGAGGAACCAAAGGAATATGCAATGTTGAGGACACAAAGGGATGCAGGAAACACGATACAAGGAGAGACACGTAGGAGACTTACTGGGGATACGAGACAGGACAGGAAAAGGGCTGAAAGGAATCTTGTTTGCTGGTAATTCAGGAGGCAGATGAACACAGGGAACCAGGATGCAGGGGTCTTGGATGAAATCTCTGGAGAACACAGGATACTGGATGCAGGGGTTTCACAAGATGGGCACAGGATCACAGTCCACTGGGCTTGCCGGCTTAGAGAAACCATAATGCTGAAGCATTGCCTTCTGGGTGCTCCACACTTGATTAGAGGCACCTGTTAGGCCTGCAGTGCTGTGAGCAAGGTTGGACATAGGAACAGCAGTTTTGTGGAGGTGCTGCCCTGCACTCAGGACAACGCAGCACCAGGTTTGCGGCGGGCTTTACGTGGGGTGCTGGGGGGCTCCAGACAGTATAATTCTTATAAATGCAGCCATACTGGAGGTGCAGGGTTACAGGCTGCGGAGCGGGGTCTATGGAGCGCTGCTGCCTCCCTGTGTCTGAACAGGATATTTCTGAGTCTGAGGGATGAATTAAACCTCCTGTCGGCATCTTGGCGCACGGTGCGTCCTGGGATAGCTCAGCCGGTTAATACACTGCTGTCACAGCGCAGAGCTGAGGGTTCATTGAATCTTCACGTTATGCTTGAAAACAATATGAAGAATAAATTGGGGAAACCGATAAACGTCTGTAATTATCATTATAATAGTTATTAGTACAGCACGGCCTGTTTACCAGGGGGGGGGGAGTTATAAACACCCGAGCAATGGCAGGAACATCTGCATGTATAAATCTGATAATGCACACTAAAGTAATAAATGAGTAATCCAGAAGCTCAGGGGTTAAATCCCAAATCCAGGGATTCTGAAAACCCATCTCCTCCTAAAGCTGGGGTCAGACGATCGTTTCTGAGAGCAGAAGGAACGTCCGTGAGAGTGACGCCCGTCTGGCCACCTCGCTGAGCACAGCTAGTGCCTCCAATGGAGGATCGCGCTTTGTAGCCCCGAACGCGCATTGTAGTGTTTCGGCGGGTAGGCAATTTATGCGCGCACTACTGCCTGTAGCCGGCCCCGTCGCAAAGTCACTACGCTGCGACTGACGCCGAGAGGCACTTCCGTACAGGCGCACCTATTGCACTCGTCCGACCCGGCCTAAGAAGGGATCTTCTATCAGGGCTATTCAGAGAGAGCCGAATTGGCTGCAAAATTGCTCCAAGCAGTGAGTTTCCCGTATGCTGCCATTTCGGGGCTGTTCGGCTATTCAGAAAGCAGGCAGTTCCCCAAATTTTGGCAAATTGACAGCAAGTATGGTGCATGTTCGGCAGCACTGAAATAGGGTGCTGTTTGGCGGCAGTGAAATACGGTGCCTGTTCGGCGGCAGTGAAATCCCCCATAGAGAAGCAATGGTTAATCTATTCACATTGAACAGCAGAGAAATGTCAGTGAAATGTCCTGATGTTCAGTGGTTTCATTCAACAGGTTTAATCAGGCGAATCCCATAGGTGTCAATGAAAAAAATATGCCCGTTTTAATCCAATATCTAATAAACCGTTTATTATTTTAATCTGCAGCAAAAAAGTCTCTTTATTTTTTTTTAGGATCCTTTTAAGCATTTCTCGGCAAAATAACTTTTTTCCCGATTATTTATTTATTTATTCCTCTCTCTCTATAAACAGACCTTTTTATTATATTCATAGGACCTTATATATTAATTCCAGGCATTTTGTGCAGTAGTTTTTTTGGCACACAGCTTTTAAAAGTTGCAGGTTTTCGTTTTTTACCCCATTCGGCAGGTTGTCAGTTTTTCCGGCTGCTAGTCAGCAGGTTGGCAGCTTTTTTTGGATATATTCGGTGGTTTTGCAGCGGATTTTCGGATCGATTCGGCGAATTTGCAGTGGTTTTTTTGGATCCGTTCGGTGGCTCGTTCCCTGCACTTCGAGGACCCTGCAGTGAATGCTGAAATGTTGGTGACATTTCGGTGCTCTCTGAATAACCTTGTATATGTATCAGACGATACGGTGTATGCTCGGTGTATCAGACCATATGGTGTATGCTCGGTGTATCAGACCATACGGTGTATGCTCGGTGTATCACACGATACGGTGTATGCTCGGTGTATCAGACGATACGGTGTTTGCTCGGTGTATCACACGATACGGTGTTTGCTCGGTGTATCAGACGATACGGTGTATGCTCGGTGTATCACACGATACAGTGTTTGCTTGGTGTATCAGATGATACGGTGTATGCTCGGTGTATCACACGATACGGTGTATGCTCGGTGTATCACACGATACAGTGTTTGCTTGGTGTATCAGATGATACGGTGTATGCTCGGTGTATCACACGATACGGTGTATGCTCGGTGTATCAGACGATACGGTGTTTGCTCGGTGTATCAGACGATACGGTGTATGCTCGGTGTATCACACGATACAGTGTTTGCTTGGTGTATCAGATGATACGGTGTATGCTCGGTGTATCACACGATACGGTGTATGCTCGGTGTATCAGACGATACGGTGTATGCTCGGTGTATCAGACCATACGGTGTATGCTCGGTGTATCACACGATACGGTGTATGCTCGGTGTATCACACGATACGGTGTATGCTCGGTGTATCAGACCATACGGTGTATGCTCGGTGTATCAGACCATACGGTGTATGCTCGGTGTATCACACGATACGGTGTATGCTCGGTGTATCACACGATACGGTGTATGCTCGGTGTATCAGACGATACGGTGTATGCTCGGTGTATCAGACCATACGGTGTATGCTCGGTGTATCACACGATACGGTGTATGCTCGGTGTATCAGATGATACGGTGTATGCTCGGTGTATCAGACCATACGGTGTATGCTCGGTGTATCAGACCATACGGTGTATGCTCGGTGTATCAGACGATACGGTGTTTGCTCGGTGTATCACACGATATAGTGTATGCTCGGTGTATCAGATGATACGGTGTATGCTCGGTGTATCACACGATACGGTGTATGCTCGGTGTATCAGACCATACGGTGTATGCTCGGTGTATCACACGATATAGTGTATGCTCGGTGTATCACACGATACAGGGCTCTATTACATTCTTAACGCAAAAATGCATGGTAAATGCGTGAATTTATGTGCGAAGCGTTAAACGTTAATACGTGTAAATTAACGCTGGTATTACAATCCTCGCGCATTATTACATCCGTCAAAAAATAACGTGCGTAAAAAAGACGCGCAAAAACGCGCGTGCATTAACGTTGCGCGCAGAAATCAGTGTGCGAACGTTTTTTTTTTCAAGCGATTCAGCCAATCAGAATTAAAAACCCCAATTGTCTCCCGTTAAGTTTTTGTGCCTGTCAAAGTCAATCTGCGCATATATGCTGCATCAAAAAAAAAAACACATTCTACACATACCCAAACAATAAAATGGAGAAGTTGTGCGTAACTATACTTTGCTGTATTTGGTTTTGGCCAGGACGTTCAGATTTGCCGTGACTGCTTAGGTCTGTGACCTCCCGGTTCAGCCATACCCTTTCCCAGGGGTCAAGTCCTGCAGGAACGCATAGGAACTCAGTTCCCTCACTATTTTAGCAGGAGGAACCTAGTTCCCTTTTGACTGATATACTAGGAAGCTGCAATACCTTTCTATATAGACAAAATTTTATAACCCGCGGAACACACACCGAAACCCGCAAAAACATCTGGATTAACCCCGCCGAACATGCTGGAGAAACCCGAGCAGCCGCCGATCACACCGCAAAGCAGCCGCCGGAAAAAGCTGACACTGCAGACGAATGGAGTGAAAAAAAAAAAAAACAATACGCTTGAATGTTTGAAAAGTGAAACTCTGTTTGCAAGAAACTACAGAACGAAAATGTCTGAAATTTACATATAAGATCCAATGAATGATAATAAAAAGGGCTGTTATAGAAAAAAAAAACGGAAAAAGAAATTTGCAATAAGATCCGGAAAAATGCCTAAAAGATCCAAAAAAATCTATAAATAAAGAGACTTTTTACTGCAGAACATTATAATCAACGGTTTATTAGATATTCGATTAAAACAGGAATATTTTTAACATTGAAGCCTATGGGATTCGCCTGAATAAACCTGTCGAATGAAACCACCGAACAGCAGGAAAATTCTGCAACTTTTCACTGCTGGTTTTTGTTCTCTGAATAGATGAAGCATTGCTTCTCTATGGGGATTTCACTGCCCTCGAACAGGCAATGAACAGGCACAATATATGTGCAGGCAATTCGCCAACCTTTGGCGAACTGCCTGCTCTCTGAATAGCCAAATGGCCAGGAAAGGTAACCGTACGCTGAATTTCACTGTTTGGTTACCTTTCAGCCACAATTCGGATCTCATTGAATAACCTTGTACGTGTTTTCCAGAGGAATAGTAATAGTAATCTTATGCCTAAAGAAACGCTGCAGCTGCTGTGGCTCCCAGTAATCTTTGAGAACAGAATTTACAAAAATGTTGGTGAGTTCCCACACTTATTTTTTTAGGACTTGACCCCTGCCCTTTCCCCCCAATAACCACACAAACACTTCTGTATTGGAAAGGGCGTGGCCACATCTTTTATTGAAAACCAACATGTAAATCCATTTTCTTCCTCCATATATTTCTGACCCTCTCGCGCATGTCCTGCGGGAGGCAGTTACATCAATTATTTTCCATGAGCTCATCGCCCCACCTGACCTGATTCAAGTGAGGGTCGTCTCCCCAATGCCCACCCGAAGGCGGCGTATTCCTAATCTGTTCCGTTGCTGGCAAGGCATCACGCCAACGCCAGAGGCTGCCGCACCCCCCACCGGCAGTCTCTGCACTCCCACCGCAGCCAGCGCCCTCTCAACGTCGCTCATAAACCCGGCCAATAGGATATCCAGCCCGATATCCGACAAATGCACCCGTCATGACGCATGAGCTTCCCATTCTCTCCTTCCAATTCCGTGTGCCGCACCGCAATCCCTCCCAGCCACTCCACGAAGTGCAAAACCGTCTGGTTGACCCTCCGCCGGACCCGCTCCAGCGCCCTCGGTGCCGCAAATGTGTCCCATCCCGGCCGGGGGATGACCTCCGACCAAACTAAAGAAACCCCGTCGAACATCCCAAAGCAACGCACCAAATCCCGCTTAATATCCGGAATTAAATCTACCGACCGAGCAATCCAAAAATCGTTACCCCCGCATGGATCAACAAGACAATATACCGCAGAACCCTCAGAGACAACAAGGACAACTCCCGGAAAACCTGTGCCCACCGCAGCCCCTGAATACCCAACCAACGAACTGTGACCAGATCCGGCGGGAAACCCAGGTTCCTCCCGTGCGGCCGACGTTCCACCCGTTGCACATGTTCGCGAACTACGAACATTTCCGCCTGTTCGCCGCGTGTTCGCCCACAATGGACCACAATGCACTTTTCCACTGGCCTGAAGCTTGTAATTGGCTACAGCCTTGCACCTGACCACAGGTCAGGTGCAAGACAGGTTCAACACTATGGGCAAATTTTGCCCAATCATGGGCTCACAGAGCTAAGTCCCGCAGCACACTATATAAGGCTTCACACAGCGCTTCTGCACGTGTTTGAGAGGAGATTTCAGAGGAGATTGATCTTGTGTTAGTGTGTGTTCTTACTGCCAGTCTGCCACCAGCTACTGGGGGGGGTCTCATTTCTACCAAATATCTGGGAATTTTTGTTATCTTTGTGTTCTCACTGCCAGCAAGTATTTTGGGGGTCAGTAATTGCTACAAAATATTTGGGAATTGTTCTAATCTGTGTCTTGTCACTGCCACCCATCAGGGGGTCTCACTGATTTATAGGAGGTTTCTGAGACTTGTAATCTGTGTCTTCTCACTGTCAGCTATCAGGGGGTCCCACATACTTCTAGCAGATTTCTGCGAATTGTAATTTGTGACTTGTCACTGGCACCCATCAGGGGGTCTCACTGAGTTATACCAGAGTTCTGGTGGAAATTTTTATACCAGAGTTGAATCAGAGTTCTGTATGTATTTAATCTATATATCACTCACCATGTCTGAAAGAACAAAAAGGACAGGCAGACGCTCCCAGACACAGATAAGAGGGCAAGCAGCCTCTGTGTCGGGAGGCTGTGCCTCTGGTCGTGGTGGACGTGGTGCATCCTCTGCAGGGGCTCGCTTGTCCTTTCTAACTGGTGCTGGCCGTCTTAAGCAGCAGCAACATACAGAGGATTTGGTGGATTGGCTAACCAGGCCATCCTCATCCTCCGAGTCCTCTGCCAGCCAGGCTTGTAGTGCTTTACAGTCCACCTCAGCTGCCAAAGCATCTAATGCAGCCTCCATGTCCACAGCTACTCCTGCCGTAGCCTCGCTATCACACACGGAGGAGTCAGCTGAATTGTTTGACTACAATGAGAGTGACATGCTGCTTGAGGATGCGCAGCAAGTACAGTGCTCTGGTTCAATCTCTGAGGTTGAGGAAGGGAGTATAATCAACCTAGAGGAAGGGGGTGCCAGTGCAGCATACTGCCAAGTTGGCTCCAGTGATGACGAGATAGGGGTTTATGATGACAATGATGATGAGGTCACTGACTCCACCTGGGTGCCTGATCGAACTCTATGACCAACCGTAGCACTAGCCAGTCCAAGGCATCAGATGTCAGAGCTGCTCAGGTGCAGAGCGCTGTTGTCTCAAAGCACACATCCAGGAACTCTGCTGTCTGGGAGTTCATTAAGAAATGTGCAGCAGACTCCACCGTTGCTATTTGTAATCTATGTCAGATGAGGCTCAAGCGTGGGAAAGACACAGGACGCTTGGGTACCACGTGCTTGAGGCGACATATGACCACCTGCCACACATCCCGTTGGCGCAAAACTTTGCGTAGGTCCTCCTCCTCCTCCTCATCTGTCTCTACCCCCACTGTATGTCCTGCCATGTCATTGCCTACAACCTCCACTGACAGGGATGATGCTACAGTAATGGATGTACCAGGTCCTTCCTCACAATGTGACAGCATCCCATCAGCTGAAGATTTATGCAGTCGGATTACGTTGCCCCAGCTGCTGCAGTGTAAGAAAAAAATATAGTCCCAAGCATCCCCAAGCACAGCGTCTAAATGCCAGTTCAGCAAAATTACTCGCATTGCAGCTGCTGCCTTTCCAGCTGGTGGACTCTGCTCCCTTCTGTGAATTTGCTGAATGTGCTGTACCACAGTGGCATGTTCCAAAATGCCATTTCTTTTCACGGAAGGCCATTCCAGCACTATACCAGCACGTGGAAGACAATGTTATGGAGTCATTGGGAAAGGCAGTCAGCAGCAAGGTGCACATGACTTTAGACATGTGGTCCAGCAAGCATTGACAGGGCCGTTACATTTCCTTCACAGCCATACTGTGCTTGAGCTGGTGTGTTTAGGGGACTGGAGCCACACCGGGCCAGAAATTCTGTCAGCTCTGCAGGGGCAGGTGCAGAGATGGTTAACACCACGCCAGCTTCAGCTGGGAATGGTTGTCTGTGATAATGGCAGCAACCTTCTCTCCGCCCTACGCCAGGGTAAGTTGACACATGTACCATGCCTAGCACACGTCCTAAATCTGGTGGTACAGCGTTTCCTAACCAAGTACCCAGGGCTGCCAGAGCTTCTCAACCAGGCCAGAAAAGTCTGCAGCCACTTCAGACGGTCATTCCCAGCAAGCGTTCGCCTGGCAGAAATTCAAAGAGAATTCCACCTTCCCACAAACCGTCTGATCTGTGAAATGCCCACCAGGTGGAACTCGACATTAGCAATGCTGCAGCATCTGCACAAGCAGCAGAGGGCCATCAACGAGTACCTGTGTGAGTATGGCACAAGGACAGGTTCAGGTCAACTTGCTTTTTTTTTCCCCGCAGTGGCTGATGATCAAGGATGCATGCACTGTACTGTCACCATTTGAGGAGGCAACGAGGATGGTGAGCAGGGACAGTGCATGCATCAGTGACAATTCCTTTAGTGTTCCTGCTGGAGCACACTCTGCAGGGAATTCTAGATGTGGCTCTTGAGGCAGAGCAGCGGGAGGAAGAGGAGGCCTTCCCTAGCTCTGAAGGCCCCAGTCTATCCACAGACAGCATTCCTGCGGGTCCTCTGATCAGACAGGAGGTGGATGAGGAGGAGGAATATTTAAGTAGTAGGGGCATTGATGGTGGGGATTCCTCAAGGGAAGGTTTTGTGTGCCCAGAAACACAAGGACTGGTATGTGGCTGGGAGGAGGAAGTGCACGATGGGGTCAACCTCCTCATTGAGCAGAAAGACTCGGAAGCTAATGCCACCTCCAACCTACGCTGCATGGGCTCCCTTATTATGCAAAGCCTGCTAAAGGACCCCAGGATTCGTGCTATCAAGGAGAGGGATCATTACTGGTTGGCACATCAGCTAAAAGGTCCGTTCAGTTCTGGGGCAGGCATGTACTGGGCTGGCCATCATGACCAGGGGGGGGGGGGTGCGATAGCTCAGTGGGCCGAGGTGCCATCCAAGCCTGGGCCTGGCCGCATATTTTTTGTGCCTTATGTTGGTGGTGGACATGGCGGATTTACAAAGTACGAGCGGCAGTAACTGGTCAGACCCGGTGATGGAGCTCATCCACCTTTGGGGCAGATGGAGAGCTGCCTCCAGAACCAGCACGTCTGCATCACTGACATCCTGCGGGATAAGGGCCTGGGAATCACCTGGACTGGGCCCGTCTCCCCAAGCAGCGGCTACAGAGAACGCAGAGTATTCTGACTCCGATCGTTGTATAGCGATTTATCCCTTGCAGAGACCTCTATGCCTGGCCTGTATAAGTAGATGCAATCACCGAGGACAATCCTTATCAGAAGCTGAACTCACCAAAACACTGTTTCTTTCCACGACTTGCTTTATTCCGAACATCAGGTTACAGCAGATCACAGGATACAGCAGATGATGGAATGATAGGTTTTATATGCAGTCAAAAGATGATACTGTCCTAGCTTGCAGATGAATAGACATGTGCTGCTGGATAACTACACCATGCTACAGCTCTTACAAGAAAAGAAGGGTGGAACTTCACACACACACAGGAAGTGCATCATCATAAAGCGAGGGGAAAAAAGAGAAAACATGTACAATACAGAAAGACCACTAGGTGGCAGCATAAGGCAGCATAAGGAATATCTATATAATATAAATCCCCATCTAAATGAATATAACTGTAACAGCACACTCCCCGTCTGGCATTGAAAATGTCACTATATATAAACATCATAACGGTAGTTATGCAAGCACAAATAACGACAGTGTAATTTGCTAGATGTCTTGAAGACCTAAGTAAGTTCAGTCTCCAAGCGGTAAGAGCAAAACAAGTTATTATTATTATTCTTTATTTATAAAGCGCCAGCATATTCCGCAGCGCTGTACAATAAGCACAGTATAGACAGGGTTACAATACATTGAACAACATTTGACAAACAGTACAGGAGGAGATGAGGGCCCTATTCCCGTAGGAACTCACAATCTAGAAGGGTTAGGGTTGGAAACAGGAGGAGAGGACTGTAAGGTGAGAGTGATTGATGGTTGTGTCAGTGAGTTGGGGGGTCGGCTTCCCTAAATAGGAATGTTTTAAGGGAGCGTTTGAAGGAAGAGAAGTTAGGGGAAAGTCTGACAGTACGAGGGAGAGCGTTCCAGAGAGTGGGGGCTGCGCGTGAGAAATCCTGCAGTCTATCATGGGAAGAGGTGATGCGGGGAGAAGCTAGGCGCAGGTCACTGTTTGACCTTAGGGAGCGGGCTGGGGTGTATTTGGTGATTAGTGAGGACAGGTAGTGGGGAGCTGAGTTAGTGAGGGTTTTGTAGGTAAGGATAAGGATTTTGAACTTAATTCTGCAGTGGATGGGGAGCCAGTGAAGGGACTCGCAGAGGGGAGCGGCAGAGACAGAGCGGCGGGTGAGGTGAATTAGCCTGGCGGAGGCGTTCAGGATGGATTGTAGGGGGGAGAGGCGGGACAGAGGGAGGCCAGATAAGAGATTATTGCAATAGTCGAGTCGGGAGATTACCAGGGCGTGTATGAGTTGTTTTGTGGTGACAGCGGTAAGAAATGGCCGAATTCTGGAAATATTACGCAGTTGGTATCGGCAGGAGGAGGAAAGAGACTGGATGTGGGGGATGAAGGAAAGAGCAGAGTCAAGTGTAACTCCAAGACAGCGAACTTGGTTTGATGGGGAGATGGTGATACCCTCCACCGTGATAGAGAAGTCAGGAGGTGGGGAGGCATTGGAGGGAGGAATAAGTAGGAGCTCAGTCTTTGACATGTTGATCTTTAGGTGGTGGGAGGCCATCCAGGAGGAGATGCCAGATAAACAGTCACTGACTTTTGAAAGGACAGGGGGAGAGAGATCAGGGGTAGAGAGGTAGATCTGAGTGTCATCAGCATAGAGGTGGTAATTAAAGCCAAAGCTGTTGATGATTTTGCCCAGGGAGGAGGTGTAGATGGAAAAGAGCAGAGGACCAAGGACAGAGCCTTGAGGTACACCAACAGATAGAGGCAATGAAGAGGAGGAGTTACCAGCAAAGGACACACAGAAGGACCTGTTGGATAAATAGGAGTCAACCCAAGCAAGTGCAGTGTCACCGAGACCCAGAGAGTTGAGGGTCTGTAGAAGGAGGGGTTGGTCAACAGTGTCAAAAGCAGTATCAAGTTCCGTGATAGGTCTGATAAAAGTCTTTACAGTTCCTTGTCTTGCGACCTTCACCTCCACCTTACGTACCTTACCATCATAGCTAGAGATGCTCTTTTTAATAAGTCCCATAGGCCACTCTATCCTTTCGGCTTGCTGGTCCTTGAGGAGAACGAGATCTCCAACTTGAACGTTCGGGTTCAGGCGTTGCCATTTCCTGCGTCCTTGCAAAGTGGAAAGATACTCCATCTTCCAACGATTCCAGAAGCAGTTGGCAAGGTGTTGTACTCGCTTCCACTGGTTGTAGCACATTTTTCCTGCTTTAAAGTTTCCAGGTGGAACAGGAACAGTCCCGAGTTTCTGGGTAAGAAGAGTAGCTGGAGTAAGGATGGTTGGGTTCTCTGGATCTGTAGACACTGGAACAAGTGGTCTAGAATTGATTATGGCAGATGCTTCTCGCGATGGTGCGCACAAGCATTGTCCACTTGGAGAAACGTTCAAAGCGTTGACAGCCCAAGACGAGTCTTTGTGCAGTTCTGGTGACAAGAATTTTAACTTCAGGACGAATATCTGGATCTTCGTCAGGATTTTGTAGACCAAAGACGTCAGCTGTTGTTTCTTCTGCATGATCCAGCAGGAATTCCGGACCTTGTGGTAGGCGACAGCTGCTATGGCGTCAGTAGATGCATCTGAGAAGATGTGAAGTTCCTTTCTCTGACTTGTAGCAAGAGAAGCTGAAGTGTAGCAGCGTGTGGCGACTGGCTCCCTTCTGAACCTCATGAGTACACCTACGAGGTTGTTGGTTAGGTTGGGACCAGTGAGAAGAACATTGTTCAGGGATATGCCTTGGTGCTTGGCACTGGAGTCAAATACTACCCTGACTTGTTTTGGCTTACGTGGATGATACACTCCGAAGAAAGTCAGGTACCAGCACTCCTCATGTTCTCGAAGAGGTGGAGCTGGCTCAGCGTGATTATTGTCAAAGATCCTTTTCATAAAGGCGATGAAATGGTCCTTCATTTCAGGTCTGTTCTTTAGTGTTCGTTGTAGTGACTTGACTCTGGATAAAGCCTGTTCACGATTGTTTGGGAGTTTGACCCTTGCAGCACGAAGAGGTAATGGTGCTACCCAGCTGTTAGACTCATCCTTGAAGAATTCTTTGTCCATTACTTTGATAAATTCTCTGTCTTCAACTGACAAAGCTGTTTTGTTGTCATCGCTTGTAGTACAAAACACTGTGGTACCTAGGTTGTCATCACAGAGGATAGGAGTGACGTCGGACACGCAGATGATGTCAAGAGGCTTCTCCTTTACGTCATAATGGTGAGGACACGGTTTGAAGTGGGATACACGTCCGTTTCCTAACACGTGAGTTTTGAATGAGTGGATCTCAGATGACGTGTGCATTTTATCCAAGCATACATTGCCCACTATTACCCAGCCCAGGTCAAGTCTTTGTGCATAAGGGGCATCGACTGGTCCGTCGCACTGTTCGTGTACTTTATGTACTCTGAGAATGTCTCTTCCTAGCAGGACCAAGATTTCAGCATTCATGTCCATTACTGGAATCTCATCTACAAGATGCCTTAAGTGCGGATGGTGATATGCAGCCTCTGGAGTAGGAATCTCTTCCCTTTCGTCTGGTATCTGGTCACATTCAACTAATGTTGGTAGGAGTATTCCCTCTCTTCCCTTGACGTGAGAGACCATAAACCCGTTGGCCCTTCTGCCGAAAGTCTCTACACGACCAGAACAGGTTCTGAGAGTATACGGTGTTGCGTGTCCCTTTATGCCGAAGATCTCAAAGAATTTAGGCTTAACAAGCGATCTGTTGCTCTGTTCATCTAATATGACATACATCTTCGTGGCTTTCTCAGGTTGACCCTCTGGGTATATCTTGACTAGGCATACCTTGGCACAGCATTTGTAATCTAAGCCTTCTCCGCAGACTTCCGTGCATGAAGAAGAAATATTCCCTATAGCTGGAGCATTACCTTGTTTCTCCCCGCCATGATTTGAGACAGGTGCAGAGGTAGGTAGCTGCTGTGGGTTGTCTGGAAGTGGAGTGGGGTGCATAGCTGTAACATGTCTGTCGCTGCTGCATTCTGTGCACTTGATGACAACTTTACAGTCTTTAGCAAAATGTCCGTAAGAGGCGCAGCACCTGTAGCATACCCCAAGTTTTTAAAGAATCTCCCTGCGCTCTTGTAAAGTCTTTGTCCTAAGGCCACGGCATTTCTTTAAAGGGTGAGGCTTCTTGTGAATAGGGCACTGACGATTAGGGTCTATATCGCTATCACCTGAATCCCTCTGGTTTGCACGAGAGGACACGGGTGGTGAGATGTCTGTCCTTTTAACAGATATTGTTCTATTAAAGTCTCTACGTTTAGCCGCTGTGTTATCATACCTTGATGAGGATGCTGGTGATGATGATGCTGGCAAGTTGGTTTCGCTGAAGCTGAAGCTGGGATCGTTTCTTGTCCAGGCTTGTTCGCTGATGAACCTGCAAAAATATGAGAATGGAGGGAGGGATACGTTATAGTCTCTTTTGTATCTTGAGCCGTGTTGCGCCCATTTCTCTTGCAGGCCGTATGGCAGTTTAGACGCCACTGGATTGACACCATGAGCAGTGTCCAGGAAGCTTAGTCCAGGTAGACGTGGGTCTGTCTTTGCCAACTCTAGCTCCATGAGAAGATCACTCAGTTCCTGGAGCTTTCGATAGTCCTTGTTACCTATTTTTGGGAAGTTTTGCAGTCTCTTGAACAGAGCGCCTTCTATGGCTTCAGCGCTGCCATAAGCTTGCTCAAGTCTTGCCCACGCAGCAACGAGACCTGCATCCGGGTGGTCAACATGTACTGTTCTCAGTCTTTTAACACGATCTGTGGATTCTGGCCCCAGCCACTTTATGAGCAAATCAAGTTCCTCCTTGGTAGTAATGTTGAGATCAGCAATAGCAGCCTTGAAGGTTGATCTCCAGGCCCTGTAGCTCTCTGGACAGTCGTCGAACCTTGAGAGGCTGGTGTTAATGAGTTCTCGGCGTATCATATATCTGGCGAAGTCAGTCAAGTCTGATCTCTCACTCTTTGGTGCCAAAGTAACTTGAGGAACCGCTTGGGTGTTAAAGTTCTCTGGTGATGAAGGGTGAGGTTTACCAGGATAAAATGACGTTGCAAGAGCGTTTAACTTTGGTGTAGTCTCTAAGGCTTCTGCTGGCTGCGGCTTGGGCTGCGGCTTGTCACTGGGATTCACCTTGCTGGCAGAATGAGTTGATGTGATTTGCTGCGTAGATGTTCTTGTGTTGTGGACTGGAAGAGGCTCAGGCATTTGGAGCTGAGAGGTCTCTGCATTGAGAGGAGGTACAGGAGATGACTGTGTATTGTTGCAAATGTTATGCTGTAATACGTATTCACTAATGCGTTCGACTGGGTCTTCCAGTTCTGCTGGGATAGGGCAGTCTGCATTAGTACTTTGTCCCATTGCTTCTTCGAGGACCTTCAGCCTCGCTACGGCAGCTGCTTCCTCCTTTTCCATTTGCAGAATCTTGGTTTGGGATTCCGTCTCTGCTTGGAGGGCTTCTAACTCTGCTTGGCGGACTTTGCTGTGAGCTTCTAACTCTGCTTGGCGGACTTTGCTGTGAGCTTCTAACTCTGCTTGGCGGACTTTGCTGTGAGCTTCTAACTCTGCTTGGCGGACTTTGCTGTGAGCTTCTAACTCTGCTTGGCGGACTTTGCTGTGAGCTTCTATCTCTGCTTGGCGGGCTTTGCTGTGAGCTTCTATCTCTGCTTGGCGGACTTTGCTGTGAGCTTCTATCTCTGCTTGGCGGACTTTGCTGTGAGCTTCTATCTCTGCTTGGCGGACTTTGCTGTGAGCTTCTAACTCTGCTTGGCGGGCTTTGCTGTGAGCTTCTATCTCTGCTTGGCGGGCTTTGCTGTGAGCTTCTAACTCTGCTTGGCGGACTTTGCTGTGAGCTTCTAACTCTGCTTGGCGGACTTTGCTGTGAGCTTCTAACTCTGCTTGGCGGGCTTCTAACTCTGCTTGGCGGACTTTGCTGTGAGCTTCTAACTCTGCTTGGCGGACTTTGCTGTGAGCTTCTAACTCTGCTTGGTGGACTTTGCTGTGAGCTTCTATCTCTGCTTGGCGGACTTTGCTGTGAGCTTCTATCTCTGCTTGGCGGACTTTGCTGTGAGCTTCTAACTCTGCTTGGCGGACTTTGCTGTGAGCTTCTATCTCTGCTTGGCGGACTTTGCTGTGAGCTTCTATCTCTGCTTGGCGGACTTTGCTGTGAGCTTCTAACTCTGCTTGTTTTTTAGCAAAGGAGCTTTGCACTTTCTTTGACTCCGCTTCAGCGCGGGCCTCTATTAGCTTGTCGCTTAACGTTGAATGTCTGGAGCGAGAGGATCTGGAAGAACGTGCAGTGAGCTTGGTTGATGTGGATCTGTGCGATCTGGTCTCTTGCAGTTGAGCAATGCGGAGTTCTGCCCTTTCTTTGGCAACTTGCACTAGGAGGTCTCTTTGTTGGTTTAGTGCATCAGTCTTGGTCAGTTCTGCTGAAAAGTCTTTCATATTAGAGTCCTACAAGAAGTCTGTGTATTTTTCTGACAGCCTCTGGTAATGTTTATATGCAGCAGACAGACGATCTATAGAGTCTCTTAATTCAGCTGGGTGATTGTTAAAGTGTGGTAAAACTGACCTGCATTGTGAAGTTCTGTCCCACAGGTCTGTCAGATTGCTGGAGAGCTCATCTCTAGTGTATTCATAGTTTTCTCTGAGTTTCTGTGTCGGTTTTATTGTGCGTTTGGGTTTTACACTCTGTTCGGCAAACTCTGCAGAATCTGCTCCTTGTACGTCTGCGGGTTCAGGGACATGATGAATCTGCGTCGGTTCAGCCATAATAGAGTGCACAGAACCTTGTCTGGACATTTTATACGTTTTTGCAAAAATAGTACTGTCTTTTTAAGAAGATGAACGGCAGCTTAGACAGGCAGGTAACAGTTAAATGCAGAGAAACCGTTTTCAATATTCAGTGAGATGCAGTATAAGTGAGATGCAGTAAGCTTGTGCGACCATGTGCTTCCCCAAGATGGCCGATGACACTGAGCTTGATTGCAGATTAAACACACACACATGTGCTTCCCCAAGATGGCTGATGACACTGAGCTTGATTGCAGATTAAGCACACACATATATAGTAGCAGGCTGTAGGATTCTACACATCTTTTGACTATTCTGACTCCGATCGTTGTATAGTGATTTATCCCTTGCAGAGACCTCTATGCCCGGCCTGTATAAGTAGATGCAATCACCGAGGACAATCCTTATCAGAAGCTGAACTCACCAAAACACCGTTTCTTTCCACGACTTGCTTTATTCCATATATCAGGTTACAGCAGATCACAGGATACAGCAGATGATGGAATGAGATGTTTTATGCGGTCAAAAGATGATACTGTCCTAGCTTGCAGATGAATAGACATGTGCTGCTGGATAACTACACCATGCTACAGCTCTTACAAGAAAGAAGGGTGGAACTTCACACACACAGGAAGTGCATCATCATAAAGCGAGGGGAAAAAGAGAAAGCATGTACAATACAGAAAGACCACTAGTTGGCAGCATAAGGATTATCTATACAATATAAATCCCCATCTAAATGAATATAACTGTAACAGCACACAGAGAGAGTTAACCCCTCTGTGCCCAGTGCATGAGAATGGTACCCAACCATTCTATGAGCGGCAGTCCCCATGCACTGGGCACAGAGGGGTTAACTCTCTCTGCGTTCTCTGTAGCCGCTGCTTGGGGAGACAGGCACAGTCCAGGTGATTCCCAGGCCACCCAGGCCTCAAAGGGTTAACAAGCTAACGAGCGCAAGATTTGGATCTCGGCTGGGGGTAGAGGAGGGGGAGCTGCCACTCGAGCCTCAGAGTGAGGAGCCTGCCCAGAACCTGATAGACGACACCAACGCTGCTGTAGTGCAGCACAAGCCACCCTCCCTGCATGATGGTGCAGCCGGTGAGTTCGCAGGCCTTCCCTCATTTCCTCCTACCTGTGTCTATTATTTACACCAAACTCCGGTGTTACTCGCCTTCTTTGCTGAAAGCAGCTGACTGGGGAATCATGGGAAATGTAGTCCGCAGCCCCAGAGCCAGTGTTTACAGCCCTGGGTTGGTGTCAGTGGGCCTGGAATCTTAGTAATCAGTTACCCTGTGTGTTCTGCTTTACCACCTGTGCTGGGAGGCCGATTAACCCCTCAGTCTCTATGAAACTGTGTCTTCTTTCCAGCATCATTTCCTGATCTGTTAATCTGGTCGCCCCAGAGCCTTGTCAACTACATTTCATTTTCATGCTTTGTTATTTCATCCTTAAATCCTATTTCTTAGTTTTTGGATTGCTGCTACCAGGTAGCCATCTGGCATCATGGGAGTTGTAGTTCTAAGGCTGGGGTCAGACTAACGCATTGATAACGTGCGTTTAGGTGCACTTAATCACGGCCACAGTAGCAGCAAATGGCGACCAATATACGAAGTACAGACGCATGAAAGTCCGGCCGCGCAACGCAAGTGGAAAACGAACGCATTTTTTCGAGAACGTGAAACCGCTAGTACTGACGTACAGAGTGCGCTGCGTCCGCATAGTGGTGTGTGCGTGATTTGGAGACGTCAGACGCTGCTAATGTCCGGCCAACATAACGTCCAGACGCAAAAAGTGTTTTATTGATGATCCGTACAAAATCACGGACGAAAATGCGCATCGTATGACCGCTATCGCGTATTCCGTGAAAAAATACGTCCATTCGTTCGAACGCACTTTTTCACGGACAACGCGAAAAATACGTTAGTCTGACCCTAGCCTTAACCTTTATGGACTCTCCACAGGTCACGATAAACCTACACAGAATGAAACACACTGACACAAGTTACACGACAGTCCTTACAGTCCCAAAGAAAGTATATGTTATATAAAGGTGAAGGTGTAATGCTTTGATACTGAAGAGTGTGTGTGGCTTTTGCATTTTTGACAACCTTAAACAAACTCTGTCATGATCACATTTATTACAAATGCTTAGTGGGAAATCACTCGTTATGTCACAGCTGCTGATCTATGAGAGGAAGCGGCTGATGTGTCCCAGCTAATCCTGGTCCTCAGCACATCCAGCGCAGCGCTGCCCAGTGACAGACACAACAAAGTGTGATTTAAATTGAGAATGAAAGGAACAATCTAAGAGGGGAAAATAGGAGCCTTCTCCAACCCAAGAGCTTACAATCTCTAAGATTCATCCCCTTTCAAGAGGCACATAGTGAATTATCCAGGAGCACAAATCCTCAGACATGTGGAAGAGCCAGACAAGGAAACCTACACGTGTGTGTGTGTGTGTGTGTGTGATCTGCATTCCATGTTGTATTCATGATAACGAGTAATTATAGTAAAGCATAAAAAGTTTATTATGAAAAATCACAGCTCTCTCCTCTGAACTGGTACAGAGTCAGCAACCTTGGCTCTACATCTCCCATGATGCTCAGCTACTCATTAGATTGGGTGAGTCTCATGGGAAATGTAGGCTCAACATCTGTAGAGCCAAGGTTGCTGACCCTGCACATGTATCGCAGAGCTGCACAAGAATAAGACTCAGTCACATTAATCTATCAGGGTTATTCAGAGAGCGTGAAAAGCAGGAGAATGGCCGGAGAATGAAAAGCAGGAGAATGGCCGGAGAATGAAAAGCAGGAGAATGGCCGGAGAATGAAAAGCAGGAGAATGGCCGGAGAATGAAAAGCTGGAGAATGAAAAGCAGGAGAATGAAAAGCTGGAGAATGAAAAGCTGGAGAATGAAAAGCTGGAGAATGAAAAGCTGGAGAATGAAAAGCAGGAGAATGGCCGGAGAATGAAAAGCAGGAGAATGGCGGAGAATGAAAAGCTGGAGAATGAAAAGCAGGAGAATGAAAAGCTGGAGATGAAAAGCTGGAGAATGAAAAGCTGGAGAATGAAAAGCAGGAGAATGAAAAGCTGGAGAATGAAAAGCTGGAGAATGAAAAGCTGGAGAATGGCCGGAGAATGAAAAGCAGGAGAATGGCCGGAGAATGAAAAGCTGGAGAATGAAAAGCTGGAGAATGGCCGGAGAATGAAAAGCAGGAGAATGGCCGGAGAATGAAAAGCAGGAGAATGGCCGGAGAATGAAAAGCTGGAGAATGAAAAGCAGGAGAATGGCCGGAGAATGAAAAGCTGGAGAATGACTGGAGAATGACTGGAGAATGAAAAGCTGGAGAATGGCCGGAGAATGAAAAGCAGGAGAATGGCCGGAGAATGAAAAGCCGGAGAATGAAAAGCTGGAGAATGAAAAGCTGGAGAATGAAAAGCTGGAGAATGAAAAGCTGGAGAATGAAAAGCTGGAGAATGAAAAGCTGGAGAATGAAAAGCTGGAGAATGAAAAGCTGGAGAATGAAAAGCTGGAGAATGAAAAGCAGGAGAATGAAAAGCTGGAGAATGAAAAGCAGGAGAATGAAAAGCAGGAGAATGACTGGAGAATGAAAAATTCTAGGTCAAAATAGCCGATTTGGAAAGTGAGATGAAAAAGAGAATTTTTCTGGTTTGGCTATTGGGACCTAGAATTTCTCATTCTCCAGTTATTCTCCTGCTTTTCACCTCTCTCTGAATAACCCTGATAGTGTGTGTGTGTGAGTGTATTGCAGTGCTTCACCACAGCAATAAAACTCACAGTAATGTGCTGCGTGTGGGTCGCAGTTTTTTGTTTTGTGATGTTGGGGGTGGAGAGCAAAATTATGCGGTTGGCGAGCTTTCGGGGGGGATGTTTGCCCAGGGTCCAATCAATAGTCCTCTTCTGCATTCACAAAACCTCCACCACTGGACTCTTCCACAATACCACAAAAGGTTTACGGTGTGAAGGCACTTGCTGCCATGAAAGGCACAATATTTGGCTGCACTGACGCCTGTGCCAGATTTATATCATTTTAATTTTTTGAACCGCAGGGTCCAACCCTGCACTCTTTCACAATACCACAGAGGGGTTACTGTATAATGGCACTTGCTGGCCTGCCATTAGGCTAGGGTCAGACTAACGCATTTTTCACGTTGTCCGTGAAAATGTGCGTTCGAAGAATGGATGTATTTTTTCACGGAATACGCAATAGCGGTCATACGATGCGCAGTTTCATCGGTGATTTTGTACGGATCATCAATAAAACACTTTGTGCATCTGGACGTTATGTTGGCCGGACATTAGCAGCGTCTGACATCTCCTAATCACACACACACGCCTCTAGCGGACGCAGCGCACTCTGTACGTCAGTACCTGCGGTTTCACGTTCTCGAAAAAATGCGTTCATTTTCCACTTGCGTTGCGCAGCCGGAC
Source organism: Leptobrachium leishanense (assembly GCA_009667805.1). Taxonomy (NCBI): domain Eukaryota; kingdom Metazoa; phylum Chordata; class Amphibia; order Anura; family Megophryidae; genus Leptobrachium; species Leptobrachium leishanense. The sequence continues at coordinate 72,605 of RXON01000209.1, forward strand.
TTTCGTGCGACCGTACTTCATATATTGGCTGTCATTGCCCGGCATCTGCTGCTAGTGCGGCCGTGATTAAGTGCGCCAGAACGCGCGTTCGCACTGCCTCAGTCTGACCCTAGCCTCAAAGGCACAATATTTGGGTGCACTGCCATTGACGCCTGTACCAGATTCATATCCTCAGAGGGGTTACGGTGTGACGGCACTGTTGCCGACACTAAAGGCCCAATTTTAAAGCACCTATTGTTACTTTCATCCAAACCCTGCACCATAATTTAGCCCAAAAAAAAATAATCTCTAAACTTTTTCTGCGCGTCCTAAAATGTCTTTTCATACAGGCTGCCGCCCCAAGCAGTTGTTTATGGATAGATTAAAGGAAAAGCATTTACCGTCATTTGAAACGTAATTTTTTTGTTTTTAAGTGTTTCTATACATCCTACAAATCCGCCACTTCACGGGCAGGTTATGGGGACCTCCTAGGCACGATATTTGAAGGAATTTTTCGCTTTTATTTTTAACCCTTATTTCATGGAAAACTCACTGTTCCTTTTAAAAATGATTTTTTTTTTACTTTTTGTCCTGGTTTCCTGTCCCCCAGGGCACTACCCGGACCCCCATACACCTTTTATGGCAAATATCTTGCATATATGCCCTCTTGGAGGACACACTAAAAATCGAATTTTGAGTCCCATTGACTTGTATTGAGTTCGAGCTCGAACATTTGGAAAGTTCGAGTTCGAATTCGAAAATTTGGAAAGTTCGAATGCGAACCGAACTCGGGGTTGTTCGGCTCATCCCTAATCGGCATCACCCGGCATGCGAAGGCCAAGTGACCTAACAGCGACTGCAATTCCTGTAGCCGCAATTTTCCGGCGCCAAAGGCCCGCACCACCGAGCACTGCAACACCTCAATCTTATCGGCCGGCAAGCGGAAAACCCTCTCTACCGTATCTATTTCGATCCCCAGAAATGACAAATGGCTACAGGGCCCCTCGGTCTTCTCCTCCACCAAAGGTATACCAAACTCTGCTGCAACCTCCCAGAATGTCCCGAGCAACTCCACGCAAACCGTAGACTCCCCAGGACCTACCAAAAGAAAGTCGTCCAGGTAGTGTACTATGGAGTTTTCACCTGATCGCTGGCGCACCACCCACTCCACGAACAACTCGAAATAGAGGCAGGAGATGGAGCACCCCATTGACAGGCAACAGTCGTAATAATATTTCCCCCGAAACGAGCAGCCCAGCAGGTGGTAGCAGTCTGGATGGATGGGAAGCAACCTGAACGCCGCCTCCACATCCACCTTGGCTAACCAGCACCCCGGACCAGCCTCCCTAACCAGCTGAAGCGCTTCATCAAAGGATACATAACGTACTCGACAAGAATCCTTGCCTATGCCATTGTTAACTGACGCCTCCGCCGGATAGGACAGGTGGTGGATCATTCTTAATTTTCCCATCTCCTTCTTTGGAACCAGACCCAACGGTGAAATTCTCAAGTTGTTGAAGGGTAACTCCCCGAACGGACCTGCCATCCTCCCTAATTGTACCTCCCTCATCAACTTCTCCCCCAACACCCTTTCATTGTCCCGCGCAGACACCAAATTTCCCGAAAACAATGGGAAGCCTGATGGCTCATGGGGAATATGAAAGCCGGAGTAGAACCCGTCCTGCAGGAGCACCGCCGCCTGACGACTTGGGTATTTAGCGAGCCACGGGAGCATTGCGTGGATGCGCACCGGCGAAACCCCGTCCACTAAACTCCTCCCGGCCAGCAGGCCTAGTCGCTGCACCTGCTCCCTTCTTAAAACACCTGAACAAGGGGTGGGGCCCCCACACCCCGAACACTCATGCCAGAAGCGGCACCCTGCCGCCCACCTGCATTGCAACTCGTTATAGAGCCAACAGCACCCCTTACTTCCCCCCGGTGCCCTGGGGACAGCGGCTCCAAGAAAGGACTGCCCCCCCCCGGCCGCGCCGGCGTTATCAGCAACAGCCACAAGTTGGTGTCCTGTATGTCGATACGCATACCCAGGCGCACCGCCATTTTTTGTCTGAACTGCTGGTCATATCTGAACCAGCATTGTCCGCCATACACCTTATATACGCTCCCCATATGAGATCTATGTAAGCCAACAAGGATATGCACCGATCCGGGTAATGCTCGCACACAACAGTGGCGTCGCTAGGGGGGTGCGGCCCGCACCAGGTGACACCACCCCCTAGGGTGACACCCTAAAAAAAAAAAAAAAAAATTAACACTAAAATATTTTACCAGGAAGGATACATTGAGAATTCGCTCATTTTCAAGTATGTCCTGGGTAGGCAAGGCCTAGGCTGGCACTTTCCAGGGGGTGGCAAAAAAAAAACACCACAAAAAAGGGATATTCAGAGCACCGAAATGACGCAGACATTTCAGTGTTCTGTTGTTCCCCGCACTTTGGGGAATCAAATTTCCCCAGTGAATTCTCCACAGGGTCCCTGAAGTGCAGGGAATCAGCCACCGAATGCTGCCGCAAACCTGTCGCCCGCTGTTTTAAAAAGAACTACTGAATGAAAATATCTGGAATTAACAGCTGAAACTTTAAAAATTTGAATATGGAGCAAAAGTTCATTTATTTCAGTAATGCAACTTAAAAGGTGAAACGAATATATGTGGTAGACTCATTACATGCAAAGCAAGATAGTTCAAGCCGTGATTTGTCATAATTGTGATGATTATGGCTTACAGCTCATGAAAACCCCAAATCCACAATCTTAGAAAATGAGAATATTGTGATGCGGTGCAATATATTCTAGGCTCAAAGTGTCCCACTCTAATCAGCTAATTAAGCCATAACACCTGCAAAGGGTTCCAGAGCCTTTAAATGGTCTCTCAGTCTGGTTCAGTAGGAATCACAATCATGGGAAAGACTGCTGACCTGACAGTTGTGCAGAAAACCATCATTGACGCCTCCATAAGGAGGGAAAGCCTCAAAAGGTCATTGCAAAAGAAGTTGGATGTTCACAAAGTGCTGTATCAAAGCACATTAATAGAAAGTTATGTGGAAGAAAAAGGTGCACAAGCAGCAGGGATGACCACAGCCTGGAGAGGATTGTCGGGAAAAGGCCATTCAAAAGTGTTGGGGACTTTCACAAGGAGTGGACTGAGGCTGGAGTCGGAGCATCAAGAGCCACCACACACAGACGGATCCTGGACATGGGCTTCAAATGTCGTATTCCTCTTGTCAAGCCACTCCTGAACAACAAACAACATCAGAAGCGTCTTACCTGGGCTAAAGAAAAACACACCTGGTCTGTTGCTCAGTGGCTCCAAAGTCCTCTTTTCTGATGAGCAACATTTGCATTTCATTTGGAAGCCAAGGAGCCAGAGTATGGAGGAAGAATGGAGAGGCCCACACTGCAAGATGCTTGAAGTTCAGTGTGAAGGTTCCTCAGTCTGTGTTGATTTGGGGAGCCATGTCATCTGCTGGTGTTGGTCCACTGTGCTTCATTAAGTCCAGGGTCAACGCAGCCGTCTACCAGGAGATTTTGGAGCACTTCATGCTTCCTTCCGCAGACCAGCTTTATGGGGATGGTGACTTCATTTTCCAGCAGGACATAGCACCTGCCCACACTGCCAAAAGCACCAAAACCTGGTTCAATGACCGTGGGATTACTGTGCGTGATTGGCCAGCAAACTCACCTGACCTGAAGCCCATAGAGAATCTATGCCAAGAGAAAGAGGAGAGACATGAGACGGGACAATGCAGAAGAGCTGAAGGCCACTATTGAAGCATCCTGGTCTTCCGTAACACCTCAGCAGTGCCACAGGCTGATAGCTTCCATGCCACATTGCCGCATTGAGGCAGGAATTGCTGCAAACCAAGCACTGAGTACATCAGCAGCTTATACTTTTCACAGGTGCCATATTGTTCTATGTACAATCCTTGTTTTATTTATTACATGGAATATTCTCATTTTATGAGATTGTGGATTTGGGGTTTTCATGAGCTGTAACCAGAATCCTCACAATTATGACAAATCACCGCTTGCACGATCTCGCTTTGCATCTAATGAGTCTCATATATTACTTTCACCTTTTAAGTTGCATTACTGAAATAAATCTTTTTATTTCAGTACTTTTGCACCATATTCAAATTTTTCGAGTTTCACCTGTAAGTTCTGATGAATGATAATAAAAAAGGTCTGTTACAGGAAAAAAAGAAAAATTGCTATTAGAAAAAAAATTTTTTTTTTTTTTTTTGAAAAATGCCTAAAAGATACAAAAAAAATCAATAAAGAGATTTTTTTTACTATGGATTAAAGGAATAAACGGTTTATTAGATATTGGATAAAAACAGGAATATTTTTAACATTGAAACCTATGGTGTTCGTTCGCCCTGAATAAACCTGCCAAATGAAAACACTGGACATCAGGACATTTCTTTGCTGTTCGGTGTCTCTGAACAGATTAACCATTACTTCTCTATGAGGACTTTCACTGCCTTCGAACAGGCACCGTACTTGCTGTCAGTTTGCCAAAATTTGTGTGTGAGCGGATCACAGAGCTCCACAGCAATAAACCTTACAGTAATGTGCACCGTCTATTATGAGCAATCAGTGTTATATGGGAGTACTGATTTATGAGTAAAAGTAGTTAAAAAAAACCCCCGTAAAACTCAGGGTGTGACACCATAAGTTACCGCACCGGGTGACACCAACCCTAGTGACTCCACTGGCACACAATGCCACTATACGCCAAAAAACCCTGCATCCAACTCCCCCACGTCCGCGGTAACGTTCTTTCCTTTTCCTCCTCCTTTCCCTCCAACCCATACTCTGCGTTTTTTAGGGCGATCCACTGACTCCCTATCCGGGGAGACCAGGGACAGGACCTCCACATACTCCCCTTTCCAAATTTTTTCTTTGACCTCGGGGGTCACCTGCAATCCGAGTGGCGACAACTCGCATGCGCCCCCCCCTTGCACATCAAGTGCGGACCCACTGGTACTCTGCAACCCCCCACTCTCCCCCGAAACCCCCATTTTTTTTCTGCCTCCGTCTGCACCTCTGCCGAAACACGCGCCGGCAACGCGGCCGGCGCTGTTGCCACCGCCCCCTCCCGAGCAACTGGCACGTCCCACCAGTGCTGAAGGGCTGTGACAAGGACCTCTACCAGCCCCGTCGGTCTGGCACCATTACCAGCTGCAGCGCCCGCACCCCTTGAGCCCTGGAAACGCCAAGTTCCCCCCAAATCAGACTCACGTGCTGCCATGAGAGGTGATGTGCCTCCAGGTATTTAGTACATCAGAATGACAGACACTGCGAGTAAGGACTGACTGGAAGCCGATTTCTGTTCCCACAGACATCTCGCTCCTTTATACAGAACAATTATTTAACAACATGCCTTCTAAATTGCATTGGCAAAGACTTCTTAAATGAAGAATCTACAGTCCTGGGTCCTTGTACCTGGACTTGTTTTCATACAGGGTTATTCAGAGAGCGGTGAAAAGCAGGAGAATGGCTGGAGAAGTGAAAATTCTACGTCAAAATAGCCAAACCAGAAAAATTCTCCCTTTCCAGATCTTCTATTTTGACCTAGAATTTTCCATTCTCCGGTCATTCTCCTGCTTTTTACTGCTCTCTGAATAACCCTGATACAGGGCTATTCAGAAAGAGGTGAAAACCTTGAGAATGAGTGGAGAATTGAATTCTAGGTCAAAATAGTCAAACCAGAAAAATTCTCCCATTTATCTCACTTTCCAAATTGGCTATTTGTTCATTCTCCTGCCAATTCAGGCCCTGTTGGCACCGTGCGATTTATAGCGCGGATTTTGCCTCGACGTCGCGCTGTGTAGCTTCTCCAATGCATTTCAATGGAGCTGTTCACATCTTGCCGTGCGAAGTCGCATGTCACGCGTCGCAGAATCATGTCGCTGGTACATGACCCTTTTTTTGCGATTTGCTATCTGCGATTTTGCGATTTGTATTGGTGGTGCTTTGCAAAAATCGCACAAAACAGTGATGTCGCGCGACATTATCGCACCATGTCGCGAAAATGAAAATCGCACAGTGTGAACGGGGCCTCAAGGTTTTCACCTATCTGAATATCCCTGATACTATTATTGACTCAGCCTGAAGTACTGAAGAGAGTGTAAGCTATAGTGAGCCAGCACAATGATTCAATAATACTATCAGGGTTATTCAGAGAGAGGTGAAAACCTGGAGAATTGACAGGAGAATGAACAATCTAGACCAGGGTTTCTCAACTCCAGTCCTCTGGACCCACTACAGGCTAGATTTTTCAGATCACCTTGGGGAAATGCAGACTGAATCCTGCAATCACTGAGCAGCAAATCATATCACCTGAGCTGTGCTTCACATATCCTGCAAACCTGGCCGTTAGTGAGGAAACGAGTTGAGAAACACTGATTCTAGACCAAATAGCCAATTGAAAAATCTAGACCAAATAGCCAATTTGGAAAGTGAGATAAAATGGGAGAATTTTTCTGGTTTGACTATTTTGACCTAGAATTTTCACTTCTCCAGTCATTCAAGGTTTTCACCTATCTCTGAATAGCCCTGTATCACGGTTATTCAGAGAGCGGTGAAAAGCAGAAGACTGACCCTGTATCAGGGCTATTCAGAAAGGAGGTGAAAACCTTGAGAATGACTGGAGAAGTGAAAATTCTAGGTCAACATAGTCAAACCAGAAAAATTCTCCCATTTATCTCACTTTCCAAATTGGCTGTTCATTCTCCTGCCAATTCAAGGTTTTCACCTCTCTCTGAATAAACCTGACATTTCAGGCTCATAAAAAGGTTAACCCAACGCTTGCCCCTGGCAAAACACACACACAGATTGGAGATATAAATATACATACACACAGCATGTGAAAGAAAGGGTGTGTGTAAAGAGACTGGCACTGTAAGAACACACACACACACACTCAATATGCTGCCCCTATAACAAAGTATTAAGAGGAGCCTGACCACATCCATTAGGTTTCCTTAAAGCACCTATACATTTTGCGTCATTCATATTATACTGAAGGGAAAGCAAATCACTGACCCAACCTGACTTCTGCACACTGCAGGGCAGCACTTTCTGGCACTGACAGGGAGCAAAAATGGAGATCTGACACCCCAGCCCAAAGCCAGTGACCCATGAAGCACACGCTGTGATCTGACAGCCCTGGTAGAAGGAGTTGTGAGAGTCTTGCTGGCAACTTTGCATCTGCTGAGTCCCCCACCTGTCCTGTCCCTCCCCAGGCAGCCTGGCTAGAGGTACAATACATCATACAGATTGGCAGCTAAGCACTATCTGAACATCAGCACAGAGGAAAACCATGGCCTCTCCCTCCCCATCATTAACCATCTCTCCCCCTGTGAGGTCACTTACCTTGCAGCAAGGCAAAGAGGGCTTCCTGCTGCTGCTTGAATTTCAAAGGCTGCTGCACCCCCTCAGATCCCTCCTGGGGGGCAGATGGGCTGTGCATTCTTCCAGCCCCAGTTAGCAGACAATAACCAGCCTGGGGTATAAATGGGCATCCCCAGCTGATGCAGATCTGAGTGGCAGAGCAGGGCACCCCTGTGCTAGACTCCTGGACTGCAGCTCCCCATGCAGCCAGTCAGGGGTTGTCCATCATGCAATCTTTTCACAGCCTGCATTGGAGGGCTGCCTGGCCTATCCGAGGCAGTCCTCCTAATGAGGCGTTTTCTGGGAATGGCTTGGACCAATGGTGCTTTCCCATTGGTCCAAGCTTTTCCAATGTTCTATCAGTGCCTGTCAGTCTGTGCGGCACTAATGAGCAGTGATCAGGAAATAGGCAGCACTTGTCTCTGACATCTTGAGCAGTTTACTCAATTAGTGCAGCGGGGAAACGTCCTGCTATGCAAATTGCGTAGGCTGAGCAAACTAATGCCTGCAGAGGCAGAGGACGGAGCTGACAGCGAGTGAACAGGTGAGTTTGTTTTTAGTTTATTAAAGGGATACTCTAGGCAACATGACCACCTAAGCTATTTTAGGTGGTCATGATGCCCGGAGTATCCTGCCCTCTGTCCCCCCTCCCTCCGCTCGGCAGTTCGGCTGAAAAAAGCTGAAAACAGCTGAGAGAGGCGGAGAAGTTTACTCCGCCCTCCCAGCTGTCAGTCAGCAGAGCGGGAATCATATTTCCCGCTTCTGCCGACTTTTTCCAAGTAGGAGACGTCATCACGCTTTCAGCGCGATGACGTCTCCAACTCGCCGCAGTAGCTGGCGGCAGCGGCTGAGGGTTAGTGTTGCGCGCATACTCTTGCGCGCAACACTAATCCTCAGAGGGAGCCGGGAGGAAGCCTGCCGATTGGCTGGCTTATGTGAGAGGCGCGCATGCGCGCTTCTCACGTAAACCAGAAATCAAGAAGGATGGGAGCGGAAGAGGAGGGAGGTGAGTATGAAAAAAAAGACTCCGCTGGAAAGAAGTGGATTTTAGGGTAAGTATTACAGTTACAAAAAAATAAATAAAAACTAAAGATTTATTAAGGGAATAGGGATAGGTTAGGATAAAAAAACGGGGGGGGGGGGTGATTTTTTTGAGTAGAGTGTTCCTTTAACTTATCACTTAATGGCAGGTGCGGCTCTGCCTCCACTGCATGCACGTCCCTGATTTACTCCAGGTATCTGTTCAGGTGTTATACTACCTGGCCAGTACATAGCACTCTCAGATCGAACATCCAACCCTCTAAAGGAATTTATTAATATATGTGACCAAGCAGTAACCTATCTTTAATGGTTTGGGGTCATTTTATACTATATCCAGGGATTCCATGGGGTTATTCGTCAATATTAATATTATTACTATTTCTGAAACGCCAGCATATTTCGCCGCGGCGTGCATGCACGATACATTCGTTATTTATATCTAGAGATAGGTGTGTATGAGAATTCTGCAAACAGGCATACATGTTTCGTGATATTCCTTAAATTTCATTCATAATTAACAGATTTAATCTACTGTTACTGAATGTTAATAAACGAGACACTTGTTATTTAATAATCAATTAAGTGTGGTATCGGCTCTCAGTCCCATGATTATCTATAAATTAAATATTCAAATACCACCTATGCACCTTGTATAATATAATGTTACAGATCATATTGCCTATAGTGTCTTATGCCTTTATAAACTGAATTTGTAGTTAATCACTGTTACATAAAAAAAATCATTAACCTTTTTTCTTTTTACAGTTTATGCAATTCACCATGGCCCAAGGTTTGAATGGCTAGAGAGAGCTTAGATGTGACCATTGTATTCATTTAGTTTCAAGACAATGTGATTTTAACATCTGGGTTTTTACAACCAGAATTGCCCCAGAAAGTTATTACTCCCAGTCTCTGAACAATGGATGTTGCTTCCATCGTCATTATAATCTGATAGAGGGGAGCCCTTGTTTGCGATATGTCAATGAATTTAACAGGTCTATTGTCCAGAAAGCTCAGCCTGGTTACATTTTAACCCCAGGTAGACATTGTCTGTTTGAAAGAAATTCCTGGCCCTCATTTATACAGTCCTGCGAAATATGACGAATTATAGAAATTTCATATCTGAACTGATCTGACAGTATGGAGGGGGGGCGTCCCCGCCTGGCTCCAGTATCTGTATGGACGGGGAGCGTCCCCGCCTGGCTCCAGTATCTGTATGGACGGGGAGCGTCCCCGCCTGGCTCCAGTATCTGTATGGACGGGGAGCGTCCCCGCCTGGCTCCAGTATCTGTATGGACGGGGAGCGTCCCCGTCTGGCTCCAGTATCTGTATGGACGGGGAGCGTCCCCGTCTGGCTCCAGTATCTGTATGGACGGGGAGCGTCCCCGTCTGGCTCCAGTATCTGTATGGACGGGGAGCGTCCCCGTCTGGCTCCAGTATCTGTATGGACGGGGAGCGTCCCCGTCTGGCTCCAGTATCTGTATGGACGGGGAGCGTCCCCTTCTGGCTCCAGTATCTGTATGGATGGGGAGCGTCCCCGCCTGGCTCCAGTATCTGTATGGACGGGGAGCGTCCCCGCCTGGCTCCAGTATCTGTATGGACGGGGAGCGTCCCCGCCTGGCTCCAGTATCTGTATGGACGGGGAGCGTCCCCGCCTGGCTCTAGTATCTGTATGGATGGGGAGCGTCCCCGCCTGGCTCCAGTATCTGTATGGACGGGGAGCGTCCCCGCCTGGCTCCAGTATCTGGATGGGGAGCGTCCCCGCCTGGCTCCAGTATCTGGATGGGGAGCGTCCCCGTCTGGCTCCAGTATCTGTATGGATGGGGAGCGTCCCCGCCTGGCTCCAGTATCTGTATGGACGAGGAGCGTCCCCGCCTGGCTCCAGTATCTGTATGGACGGGGAGCGTCCCCGCCTGGCTCCAGTATCTGTATGGATGGGGAGCGTCCCCGCCTGGCTCCAGTATCTGTATGGACGGGGAGCGTCCCCGTCTGGCTCCAGTATCTGTATGGACGGGGAGCGTCCCCGTCTGGCTCCAGTATCTGTATGGACGGGGAGCGTCCCCGTCTGGCTCCAGTATCTGTATGGACGGGGAGCGTCCCCGCCTGGCTCCAGTATCTGTATGGACGGGGAGCGTCCCCGCCTGGCTCCAGTATCTGTATGGATGGGGAGCGTCCCCGCCTGGCTCCAGTATCTGTAGGGACGGGGAGCGTCCCTGTCTGTCTTCAGTAACTTCACTTTTCCTTCGAGAGGTCTGGCTGGCTCCGGAAGCGTTTCAGGAACCTTGCACTCAGTGGGATATGGGTGATCGTTGCTTGGGAGGTTCTGGACAACCTATTAAACATCTGTTTTATTTCCAAAAGACCTTCCAGATGTGTCTGGTAACACCTCACCAGTTTGGTCAGTTCCAGAAATCGGTGGGAAACCTGGTCCCTCTGCATAAAATATAAAAGTTTGTTAATAAACCTAAACCTCATTTTATGAAGACCAGAAAGAAGCGCGCAGCAGCGCAGTATGCAAGTAACGCATACAACAACATGTGAACATTTCACAGGATTAACTCTGTTACCCCCGCGTCACGGAGCATCCTGTGCTGAACAAACCATAAAGTACCCCCTGATAACACAACAACTAAAGTCTACCCCGTCATGTTACCTCTGCAGATACGGCATCAATAAGGACAACATTCCATCTCTTTGCCCCATTCTGACATTTACTTTCACCCAGGAAGCCTTCGAATTTTCTGGCCCATTTACCAATCTCCTGGAAGAAAAGAAAACGAAAAGTATCCGAGTGAAATCCCCTAATATTTCTAACACGGTGAAACCACTTTAATATGTATGATGTGTATAAAACGGGGGAAGGGGTGACGTAACACTGGGCTTGTCCCCCACAAGGACCAGGGGTGCTAAAGCTCGGCTGCCAGGAGGTGACCCCAAAACACGGCTGCAGACGCTGCTCCCTTCCTGCCTGTGCTCTGCTCGCTTGGTTCACCTTCCTCACTCAGGGTTAGCGCTCTACTCGCTGAGAGTTACCGCCACCAGCCCGATTACCTTCACCTTTATCAATCTAAGAGGAGAGGGGACCCTGCCCCAGAGCTTACAATCTAAGAGGAGAGAGGACCCTGCTCCAGAGCTTACAATCTAAGAGGAGAGGGGACCCTGCCCAGAGCTTACAATCTAAGAGGAGAGGGGACCCTGCCCCAGAGCTTACAATCTAAGAGGAGAGGGGACCCTGCCCCAGAGCTTACAATCTAAGAGGAGAGGGGACCCTGCCCCAGAGCTTACAATCTAAGAGGAGAGGAGACCCTGCCCCAGAGCTTACAATCTAAGAGGAGAGGGGACCCTGCCCCAGAGCTTACAATCTAAGAGGAGAGGAGACCCTGCCCCAGAGCTTACAATCTAAGAGGAGAGGGGACCCTGCTCCAGAGCTTACAATCTAAGAGGAGAGGGGACCCTGCCCCAGAGCTTACAATCTAAGAGGAGAGAGGACCCTGCCCCAGAGCTTACAATCTAAGAGGAGAGGGGACCCTGCTCCAGAGCTTACAATCTAAGAGGAGAGGGGACCCTGCTCCAGAGCTTACAATCTAAGGAGAGGGGACCCTGCCCCAGAGCTTACAATCTAAGAGGAGAGAGGACCCTGCTCCAGAGCTTACAATCTAAGAGGAGAGGGGACCCTGCTCCAGAGCTTACAATATAAGAGGAGAGGGGACCCTGCCCCAGAGCTTACAATCTAAGAGGAGAGGGGACCCTGCTCCAGAGCTTACAATCTAAGAGGAGAGGAGACCCTGCTCCAGAGCTTACAATCTAAGAGGAGAGGGGACCCTGCTCCAGAGCTTACAATCTAAGAGGAGAGGGGACCCTGCCCTAGAGCTTACAATCTAAGAGGAGAGGGGACCCTGCCCCAGAGCTTACAATCTAAGAGAAGAGGGGACCCTGCTCCAGAGCTTACAATCTAAGAGAAGAGGGGACCCTGCCCCAGAGCTTACAATCTAAGAGGAGAGGGGACCCTGCCCCAGAGCTTACAATCTAAGAGGAGAGGGGACCCTGCCCCAGAGCTTACAATCTAAGAGGAGAGGGGACCCTGCCCCAGAGCTTACAATCTAAGAGGAGAGGGGACCCTGCCCCAGAGCTTACAATCTAAGAGGAGAGGGGACCCTGCCCTAGAGCTTACAATCTAAGAGGAGAGGGGACCCTGCCCCAGAGCTTACAATCTAAGAGGAGAGGGGACCCTGCCCTAGAGCTTACAATCTAAGAGGAGAGGGGACCCTGCCCAGAGCTTACAATCTAAGAGGAGAGGGGACCCTGCCCCAGAGCTTACAATCTAAGAGAAGAGGGGACCCTGCCCAGAGCTTACAATCTAAGAGGAGAGGGGACCCTGCCCCAGAGCTTACAATCTAAGAGGAGAGGGGACCCTGCCCCAGAGCTTACAATCTAAGAGGAGAGGGGACCCTGCCCCAGAGCTTACAATCTAAGAGGAGAGGGGACCCTGCCCCAGAGCTTACAATCTAAGAGGAGAGGGGACCCTGCCTCTCTCAGGGGCTGGTATATTTGGTATATTTGGTATATTTGGTATATTTGGTTTGTTTGTGCCCATGGAGCCAGAGATCATGCACATAGTAAAACATTCTTTAATATGATGATTTCTTCACAAAGCTGGCCTCTTCTTTTCTTACTCTTGATGCTTTGTGTACATCGCTCTGGTATCTATATCTGCTGTAATGTCCTCAATGTATGTAAAATTTAAATAAAAAGATTCAGATCTTTCCTGCTTAACTTTAGGTGTAGATGATGTAATTTGATGCGGGAGCTGTCAGCTGTGTTATTATTCTTTATTTATAAAGCGCCAGCATATTCCGCAGCGCTGTACAATAAGCACAGTATAGACAGGGTTACAATACATTGAACAACATTTGACAAACAGTACAGGAGGAGATGAGGCCCTATTCCCGTAGGAACTCAGTCACAATCTAGAAATCGATAATTCACGATCGTTGAGCGGGTGTTAATATATATTTGTGTATATAGTTTATAGGGGGGGGGGCTCCGGCCTCCTGGAAATAGTCTGGTGAGAGTCTGCGGATCATGGACCGAAACATTGAATTCGCAATGAAATCGATTTGATTTGACCTATGACCTTGCTACGCCTCTGCTTGTGCATGCCGTGCTCTGCCCAGGGCGCCATGGCATGAGAAGGCAGGTGCGCTCCGCACAGCGCTCTCTGACCGTCTTCTGCACACGTGTATCCTCCGTACGGGCTCCGGCGGTCAGTGGTGATGTCACACTGACACTTGAACCACGTTGGGGGAGCCACGTGTGTTGCCTTCTCACAGCCGACGCCCTGCGCTTACAGAAGGACAAGTGCCCCGGCCGACCACGGCAAGGAGCAGAGATGCTCTGGTGCCCTTTACAAGTGTAGCCCCCCCCCCTCCCTGCGTTAAAGGTAAGGAGAGGGGCCAAAATGTTTATTAAATTTATTATTTATTTATATATGGAGCGGGGGTCGTGTGTGTGTGTGTGTGTGTGTGTATATATAGGTGTGTGTGTGTATATATAGGTGTGTGTGTGCATATATAGGTGTGTGGTGTGTGTGCATATATAGGTGTGTGTGTATATATAGGTGTGTGTGTGTGTGTGTGTGCATATATAGGTGTGTGTGTGTGCATATATAGGTGTGTGTGGTGTGTGTGTATATATAGGTGTGTGTGTGCATATATAGGTGTGTGTGGCATATATAGGTGTGTGTGTATATATAGGTGTGTGTGTGTGTGTGCATATATAGGTGTGTGTGTATATATAGTGTGTGTGTGTGTGTGCATATATAGTGTGTGTGTATGTATATATATAGTGTGTGTGTGTATATAGGTGTGTGTGTATATATAGGTGTGTGTGTGTGCATATATAGGCGTGTGTGTGCATATATAGGTGTGTGTGTGTGTGTGCATATATAGGTGTGTGTGTATATATAGGTGTGTGTGTGTGTGTGTGTGCATATATAGGTGTGTGTGTGTGTGTGCATATATAGGTGTGTGTGCATATATAGTGTGTGTGTATATATATGTGTGTGTGTGTGTGCATATATAGGTGTGTGTGTGTGTGTGCATATTAGGTGTGTGTGTGTGTGTGCATATATAGGTGTGTGTGTGTGCATATATAGGTGTGTGGTGTGTATATATAGGTGTGTGTGTGTATATATAGGTGTGTGTGTGTGTATATATAGGTGTGTGTGTGTGTGTATATATAGGTGTGTGTTTGTGTGCATATATTGGTGTGTGTGTGTGTGTGTGCATATATAGGTGTGTGTCTGTGTGCAGGGAGGGTGTGTGTGTGTGTGTGTGTGTGTGTGTGGTGTGTGCATACAGTTGTGTTCAAAATGATTCAACCCCCAATGCTGTAAAGGATTTTAGGGAATTTAGTGACATTTGTAATTGTATTCAGAATGAAATCCTACAAGGACTTTTTAAAGAACCATATGCAACTAAAATGACATCAATAATAGAGTACGTAAGTGTAGTTAATGTTAATTCTTTTGTGAATTCTTCATTGACACAATTATTCAACCCCTTAAAGACTACCACTCTGAAGAACAGAGGTTCATTCAAGTGTTTTCAATCAGGTATTGAAAACACCTGTGGATGTCACGGAGCAGCAATAAAGCATAATAAGCACCAATTAGGCAGCTTTAAAATGATTGTGATACTCAGCTCCTTCTAGACATTTACTGGTGTGGTTACAAACATGGTGAAGTCAAGAGAATGGTCCAGGAAGACAGAGAAGAGGTGATTACTCTTCACAGGAAGGGCAATGGCTATAAGAAGATTGCAAAGATGTTAAACATACCAAGAGAGACCATAGGAAGCATCATTCGCAAATTCAAGGCAAAGGGCACTGTTGAAACGCTACCTGGTCATGGCAGAAAGAAGATGCTGACTTCGACTGCTGTGCGCTACCTGAAGCGTAGAGTGGAGAAAAGTCCCCGTGTGACTGCTGAGGAACTGAGAAAAGATTTGTCAGATGTGGGTACTGAAGTTTCAGCTCAGACAATATGGCGCACACTGCGTAATGAAGGCCTCCATGCCAGAACTCCCAGGCGCACCCCCTTGCTGTCTCCAAAGAATAAGAAGAGTCGACTGCAGTATGCCAAAAGTCATGTGGACAAACCACAGAAGTTTTGGGATAGTGTTCTGTGGACTGATGAAACAAAATTAGAACTGTTTGGGCCCATGGATCAACGCTATGTTTGGAGGAGGAAGAACAAGGCCTATGAAGAAAAGAACACCTTGCCTACTGTGAAGCATGGCGGGGGTCAATCATGCTTTGGGGCTGTTTTGCTTCTGCAGGTACAGGGAAGCTTCAGCGTGTGCAAGGTACCATGAATTCTCTTCAGTACCAGGAGATATTGGATGACAATGTGATGCAGTCCGTCACAAACCTGAGGCTTGGGAGACGTTGGACCTTTCAACAGGACAATGATCCCAAGCATACCTCCAAGTCCACTAGAGCATGGTTGCAGATTAAAGGCTGGAACATTTTGGAGTGGCCATCGCAGTCACCTGACTTAAATCCGATTGAGAACCTCTGGTGGGACTTAAAGAAAGCAGTTGCAGTGCACAAGCCTAAGAATGTGACTGAACTGGAGGCTTTTGCCCATGACGAATGGGCGAAGATACCCGTAGATGGCTGCAAGACACTTGTGTCAAGCTATGCTTCACGTTTAAAAGCTGTTATAACTGTAAAAGGATGTTGTACTAAGTACTAAGATTGAATGTCACTTGGGGGTTGAATAAAACTGATAATGATGTGAGCACAGAAAAGACATTTGTGGTTATTTCATTATAAATGTTATGTTATATTTGTCTGACCTACACGTGCCTCTTTGATTTAATTGTAAGCAAGATGACTGAATGATCAAAATCAATGTCAAACTGGCCAAAACACTCAATTTCAGTGGGGGTTGAATAATCTTGAACAGAACTATATAGGTGTGTGTGCATATATAGGTGTGTGTGTGCATATATAGGTGTGTGTGTGCATATATAGGTGTGTGTGTGTGCATATATAGGTGTGTGTGTGTGTGTGTGTGCATATGTAGGTGTGTGTGTGCATATATGGGTGTGTGCGTGCATATCTAGGTGTGTGTGCATATCTATGTGTGTGTGCGTGCATATATGGGTGTGTGGTGTGTGTGCATATATAGGTTGTGTGTGTGCATATGTAGGTGTGTGTGTGTGCATAATGTAGGTGTGTGTGTGTATATGTAGGTGTGTGTGCGTGCATATAATGTGTGTGTGCGTATTTAGGTGTGTGTGCATATATAGGTGTGTGTGTGCATATACAGGTGTGTGTGTGTGCGTGCATATATGGGTGTGGTGTGCATATCTAGGTGTGTGTGCATATCTAGGTGTGTGTGTGTGTGTGCATATATGGGTGGTGTGTGTGCATATGTAGGTGTGTGTGTGTGTAATATGTAGGTGTGTGTGTGTATATGTAGGTGTAGGTGTGTGCATAAATAGGTGTGTGCGTGCATATATGGGTGTGTGTGTGCATATCTAGGTGTGTGTGCATATCTATGTGTGTGTGCGTGCATATATGGGTGTGTGTGTGTGTGTGTGCATATATAGGTGTGTGTGTGTGCATATGTAGGTGTGTGTGTGTGCATATGTAGGTGTGTGTGTGTATATGTAGGTGTGTGTGTGCGTGCATATATGTGTGTGTGCGTACATAGGTGTGTGTGTGCATATTTAGGTGTGTGTGCATATATAGGTGTGTGTGTGCATATACAGGTGTGTGTGTGTGCGTGCATATATGGGTGTGTGTGTGTGCGTGCATATATGGGTGTGTGTGTGCATATCTAGGTGTGTGTGCATATCTAGGTGTGTGTGTGTGTGTGCATATATGGGTGTGTGTGTGTGCATATGTAGGTGTGTGTGTGTGTATATGTAGGTGTAGGTGTGTGCATAAATAGGGGTGTGTGTGCATATAGGTGTGTGCGTGCATATATGGGTGTGTGTGTGCATACATAGGGGTGTGTGTGCATATATAGGTGTGTGTGTGCATATACAGGTGTGCGTGCATATATGTGGGTGTGTGCATATATAGGTGTGTGCGCATATCTAGGTGTGTGTGTGTGCATGTGTGCATATATATGTGTGTGTGTGTATATGTATGTATATATATGTATGTATGTATGTATGTATGTATGTATGTATGTGTGTATATATATATATATATATATATAAAATACACAAGAAGGGCAGCACTCAACCTTAACTACGCTTTCAGTGCGGGTGCATCTCAAGACAGTATAATATAACAAACCAAGAAGAGAGCACTCCAAACAACATGTACAAACAGTACAAAAGAAACCACAACAGCAGCTAAATTCATTTAAAAACAGGAGATTTAACCAGGTTTAACCCTTTAAATGCCTACAAACAATTCTTATTCCCTTCAAATGCACTATAGATCTTAACCCTTTGATGTTGAGCTGTGTTGAAAATGGTGGAAGTTTAGTTTGCAATGGATGGCCATGGATTGCGTAAGCCTGCCAACAGCGACAATGTATTCCACCCTTGGCAGGTCCTATCATACTAACCTAATGACTGCTCTTATGGGATAAACTTACTTATTGAGGACCCAGTCCTTTCTGAAGCTCCCTGCAGATCAAGGTTAAATAGAACCTGCGGGTGGAGCACCTGTGACAGGGAGGGGTGCTTGCCCAAGGGTTGTCAGCCCTTTTCATACAAAATACACAAGAAGGGCAGCACTCAACCTTAACTACGCTTTCAGTGCGGGTGCATCTCAAGACAGTATAATATAACAAACCAAGAAGATTAAGATCTATAGTGCATTTGAAGGGAATAAGAATTGTTTGTAGGCATTTAAAGGGTTAAACCTGGTTAAATCTCCTGTTTTTAAATGAATTTAGCTGCTGTTGTGGTTTCTTTTGTACTGTTTGTACATGTTGTTTGGAGTGCTCTCTTCTTGGTTTGTTATATTATACTGTCTTGAGATGCACCCGCACTGAAAGCGTAGTTAAGGTTGAGTGCTGCCCTTCTTGTGTATTTTGTATGAAAAGGGCTGACAACCCTTGGGCAAGCACCCCTCCCTGTCACAGGTGCTCCACCCCAGGTTCTATTTAACCTTGATCTGCAGGGAGCTTCAGAAAGGACTGGGTCCTCAATAAGTAAGTTTATCCCATAAGAGCAGTCATTAGGTTAGTATGATAGGACCTGCCAAGGTGGAATACATTGTCGCTGTTGGCAGGCTTACGCAATCCATGGCCATCTATTGCAAACTAAACTTCCACCATTTTCAACACAGCTCAACATCAAAGGGTTAAGATCTATAGTGCATTTGAAGGGAATAAGAATTGTTTGTAGGCATTTAAAGGGTTAAACCTGGTTAAATCTCCTGTTTTTAAATGAATTTAGCTGCTGTTGTGGTTTCTTTTGTACTGTTTGTACATGTTGTTTGGAGTGCTCTCTTCTTGGTTTGTTATATATATATATATATATATATATATATATATATATATATATATATATATATATATATATATATATATATATATATATATATATGCAGGGGTCAAGTCCTGGGAAAAAAAGTGAGGGAACACACCCACGAATTCCACAACCCCCTATTACCTGAAGAAAATATATATCACGAGTATAGCCGGACGAGCCGGTGATACCATTTATTGGATTAACTTTACATTTAAAAGACAAGCTTTCAAGAGTGTAACCTGGAAACTATACTGATCAGTGAAAGGTATCACTACCTACAGGTATACTCGGGATTGTGGCAACTGGACTACCGCGTTTTATATATTATATATATATATATCTATATCCAGGCACAGACCCCCCCAGAATAATATACACAGCGCTGAGCCCCCAGAATAATATGCACAGCTCTGAGTCCCCAGAATAATATACACCGTACTGGATCCCCAGAATAATATACACAGCACTGAGCCCCCAGAATAATATGCACAGCGCTGAGCCCCCAGAATAATATGCACAGCGCTGAGCCCCAGAATAATATGCACAGCGCTGAGCCCCCAGAATAATATACACAGCGCTGAGCCCCCAGAATAATATACACAGCGCTGAGCCCCCAGAATAATATACACAGCGCTGAGCCTCCAGAATAATATACACAGCACTGAGCCCCCAGAATAATAGACACAGCACTGAGCCCCCAGAATTATATACACAGCACTGAGACCCAAGAATAACATAATAACATGCACAGCACTGAGCCTCCAGAATAATATACACAGCACTGGGCCTCCAGAATAATATACACAGCACTGAGACCCAAGAATAATATACACAGCACTGAACCCCAAGAATAATATGCACAGCACTGGTTATATGGATATATTTTCCCCAGGTCACATGGATATAATTGCCCCCAGTTCACATGGATATAATTGCCCCCAGCTCATATGGGTATATATTGCCCCCAGGTCTCATGGATACTGCCCCCAGGTCTCATGGATACTGCCCCCAGGTCTCATGGATATGCCCCCCAGCTCTCATGGATAATGCCCCCAGGTCTCATGGATACTGCCCCCAGGTCTCATGGATATGCCCCCCAGGTCTCATGGATAGTGCCCCCAGGTCTCATGGAAGTGCCCCCAGGTCTCATGGATATGCCCCCCAGGTCTCATGGATATGCCCCCCAGGTCTCATGGATAGTGCCCCCAGGTCTCATGGATAGTGCACCCAGGTCTCATGGATACTGCCCCCAGCTCTCATGGATTATGCCCCCAGGTCTCATGGATTATGCCCCCAGCTCTCATGGATAATGCCCCCAGCTCTGATGGATAATGCCCCCAGGTCTCATGGATATTGCCGCCAGCTCACCTCTGCCACTGCTGCACACTGCCGGCGGCCGCGTGCTTCCTGCTAGAACGGCCGCTGACAGGAAGTGCAGCCGCTCGCCTGGGATCGATGAAACAGCCAGGCGAGCAGCTGCACTTCCGGTCAGCGGCCAAAGTGCGGCGGCGGCCTGCTCCAGCGTTTTGGGCTCGGGTCACAGCGGGAACGCAGCGTTCCCGCTGTGGGAGAAGTGCGGGAACGCCGTTCCCACGCGACTCGAGCCTTGTGTATATGTGTATATGTGTGTATGTTTGGAGTGGGGGGGCTGATGCATTGAATGGCGTTAACAGACTAGAAAGTGTAACACTCAGATCAGACACTTACACCTTTTATTCTTCTATTAGACTTGCATCATGTTTCGCAGCCTCTGTATTACTATGCTTTATTTTATGACTGCCCCCTTCATGACATTGTCAAAAGGGCAGAATCTGGATGCCATTAAAATTTTGCCCCCCCCCCAGAAAAATTTCTGCGGACGTCCATTGTCCATGGATGCAGGGGACTGTGAGTTTAGCTAATTTCCCTTTTATATTATGTATCTGTCTGTATTTATCCCTTTTCATGTCCTTTTATCTATTAAACCCCTATTTAATAGCTTTCTGGTGTTGGCTGTTTGGGGACTCATGTGATTGGGGTTACCAGTTCTCTCTGGTATTTTTGGGAGCCATTTGTGTCTGGGTGTTGTTACGGATCCTGGTATCCCAGGCGTCCCTTTCTGCTGAAACACAGGAGATATTTCCACACACAGTAGACGACATGTACTATGTAGATGTTTCTCATTCAAAATCCAAATGGAGAATGCTTTATTTTCACTTTAGACACACAAAGCTAAAACACCGTTGAGACTCAACCCCCTCCCTTAAAGAATACATTACAGATAGCATCAAGAGTCTCCAAGTAGAACAATAGAAAGAGCCATCCAACACAATGGAGTGTTTACACATGCGTCTTATCTAAACAGTGCTATGACTAGAGGGAAACCAAGGGGTCTTCTTACAGCAGGAAGTACACAATATGCAGAAAGGGGGGGGGTAGCCACAGAGGAGTACAATATAAAGACAGGACAGCTAGTACAGAGATGTACACTATACAGAGAGGTGGTACACAGAAACATTACTCTACAATACACAAGAGAATATTAATATAACACAGACATCATGTAATAGTGCACACAGAACAAACACTATACCCTATATACAGAGACAATGAAATGCAAGCAAAATAACTGCCAATAAACTTTGGGGCGGCCGTTTCGTCACAGGGGTATCTTCTCCCGTTCAGGACTTATAAGGGTTAAGTTGGTGGGGGTAACGCTAAGCGAGTAGAGCGCTAACCTCGGGGGAGGAAGGTGAACCAAGTGTGCAGAGCACAGGCAGGAGGGCAGCAGCATCTGCAGCCGTGTTCTGGGGTCACCTCCTGGCAACAGGGCTACAGCACCCCTGGTCCTTGTGGGGGACAAACCAATCATTACATCACGATAATGTCACATATAACTACAGTAAAAACTACATATAACATATACCAGACCTTCGTACCCAGCCTGGGTCACATATGTTAATGCTGCTTCCTTGCTGGACCCCTGTGCTCTCCCCAGCAGGTTTCGTGCCTTTCTGCAGTCCTTAGCCAAAGCTTAAGGACAGGCACATGTGAAGAGCCTGCTGGCATCTCCCAGAAATAAGACACCGCTGTACATCTGGGAGTTTTAGACCAGCAGCAATTTGCATAGCACAGATTACACAAACACCCGGCAACCTACAGGCACAGGATGACATCGACACAAGAAACATCAGAGAAATAATATAAAACATCTGGCCTGCACCTCCTAAAACATTTCAAGACCCATGTACTTCAAGTTCAAAGTGACGCACGTCACAAAGCTCATGAGAGATGAAGTTCCAAAACAGTTAAAAAAAATGGGTACATCGCCTCCAATCTCTGTCAAAGTCTCTACTCAGATGGATGTTCACATATTGTCCATGGAATGTTCAGACATAGAATAAATAAATGAGAAAAAACAATTGGTGCAGCGCGTTTCACTGGTTCTCAATATATAGGTCTCAAAATTGTAAACTTACAAAGAGCCCAGGTACCGGCTCTAGTATTATTCGCCTTCTAGGTATTTTTCTTCTCTTACAGGCACCTATACAACCTGTTAGAATATGCTTTCTCCAGATGTTCCATATACAAGGGAAACATAAAACAGGGGGAGAATTCCCAAGTGTAATTCCACAACAAATATTTTTTATATGTGCAAAGCAAGGGCCAAGGGCTTACTCACTCAGAGCCTCCAGGCAAATGAGTTTTTAGGAAAAAATTCACAAAAAAACACTCCAAGCGCAAAGAAGCAGGAACGGCAGGATTCAAAAAGCGTGTTTATTAAAATAAAATAAAATTCCAGAGCGCGTTTCGACGGAGCACCGTCTTCATCAGCTGGTAAAACTCTTACTCTTCATTAACCCGTAGTTCAGTTTTTACATTGTTTTTAATATCGCCTTGGGAACCTCTCACTCCTCCCCTCCAGGCGCCGATCCTCATTGACTAACGCTCTGACGCCAGTATGCGCTCCATCGTGCTTTCCATCTATCGCTTCCGGCGTTCCTCTCCGGGGCGTCACCTCGATCTCCTGCCATGGAGGGGCAGGGTGAGTATCCCTCGATTTCATGTCCCTCTGTATATAAGCCTGTTTGATTCATTGTACTGTATCCCTTGAAGAAGGCCCGCTGTGTTGGGCCGAAACGTTGGATATTTTACTAAGTCCTGGAGTGCCTCCCACCATTGCTCATCTTTCTATATATATTTTTATATACAGTACTGTGCAAAAGTTTTTTAGGCAGGGGGGGGGGGTGTGGCCGACCATCACTCATGGCAGATGTGAGTTAGATCGCTCCGTTAGACACAGGCACTATCTCCCCACAAAACTCACGCAGCGGCTCGGCCTCGACAGCAAAAGCCCTCGGAGGCAGCATGGCGGCGGTTAAATCAGAGAAAACGGGAGACAGACAAGACTTTTTCGTCCCTAAGCAGCCCAAACGCAGGGAGGAGGCGCCCGCCAAAATGGCGACGGCTCACCTCCGGCATCGCCTGGGACACGAGGCGCGGGACTGAGCACGGAACTGGAGACACTTTCCCTTAAAATGGAAACAATGCTGAAAGAATTCTCCTCCACCCTCACTAACCGCCTGGATGTGGTGTCCGTGGAAATCTGCGGCGATATCAAGGACCTGCGTGAACGGATCTCGAACCTGGAGGATATGATTGCTGAAGTGACTGAGGCACATAACACGGTGACACACGTGGAAGAGCTGGAAGAACGCCTGGAGAGGTACTCTAATAAGCTGGCGGACTTGGAGGACCGCTCTCGGCGGCACAATTTGAAAATCAGAGGGATCCCTGAATCTGTGCCTCCCCGCAACCTACAGCAATATGTCACTGAGTTTTTTTCTCACCTACTCCCTGAAGCGACACCGGGCTCTCTGCTTATGGACAGGATTCACAGAATTCCCAAGCCACGGAAACGCACGGAAACTTTCTGATCAGCGGGGGTGCCATATCGATGGGGATACCCCACCAAGCTACTTGTTCTCAGAGATGGTGCCACAACAGTGATATCATCGCTGCAGAAGGGGCGAAGGATCCTGGAGAGTTGGGACCTGCAGGTACTGAAAGCGGATGCTCGATCCCTGGGCCGCGTGGATAAAGACTGGCATGCTCGCTGATGCAAGGGTGAACGTTTTGCTCGCACCCATGGACAGGTAACTAGGACTCAGACACGAGTCTGACGACACGATTGCGACCCACGACATGCTGCGGAGGGTCCAATGGGCCTCAGAAGGACCAATCACCCGCAGCCACAAGTTTTCTGGCTGCCCGCGCATAGCTAGGTTAAGTGCCGTTGTCTCTTAGAGAGCCACAGTACCCCCATCTCCCCCTTCCACACAAGGGTACGGGCTCCCCATATAAGGGCTGCCCGTTGGAGAAGGTTTACATGTTTTATGTAGTTGCTTTCGCCGTATGGCAATGTTTTAGCTTTTGTTTTACTTTATTCGCTCTTTTCCTCCCTCTTCCTCATCATCAGAGAACCATTACTTATTGTTACTGCTTCCATCTCACATTTCACGAATGGACAACAATTGGCTAGACTCACAGAACAATCAATGCAGCCGCTCTTATTGAACCATGAGAGTACTGACCTTTAACGTCAAGGGATTAAATTTACCCGTCAAGAGACATTCATTATATAAAGACCTCAAATCACACCACGCTGACATTGTATGTTTGCAGGAGACGCACTTTAGACGGCTGGACCACCCCAAACTCTATTTCCCACATTACACTACTCAGTATCACTCGACGTTTCGTTCCAAATCAAGAGGGGTCACCCTTCTGATCCACAACAGATTTGCCTTTCAGGCTCACTGACTTCTGACTGACTCGAAGGGGAGGTCCATCATTTTAATCTGTACAGTAAACTCAAGGACCTACACGCTAGTCTCGATGTACGCTCCCAACGCGGCACAGCCAGCCTTTCTATCTCCTCTACTAGGTAAAGTGTCAGAGGTTCTGTCAGGCACACTTGTAGTATGCAGAGATTTAAATGTAAGCATGGACCCGTCTAGGGATCGATCAAGGGCCTGACACGACCAGAAACGCAACGGCGACACTCAGACGGTTTCAGACTATTATGGGGACACATAATCTAAATGACGTGTGGCGCCTTCTCCACCAAACCGAACGCAACTACACATTCAGATCTCAGGTCCATAACAGCTACACGAGAATAGACTACTTTCTGGTCTCAGGACAGTCTCTGCCTTATGTAGTGGACTGCGTCATACCACCCTTTTCCTGGTCGGATCACGCACCCATGATGCTGACGCTAGGGGATGCCTATCAATATTGCACTAGGCCACCTTGGCGAATCGATGATCATTTACTACAACATGAACAGGTGAAACAAGACATTCAGGACACTTTGACAAACTATTTCAAGGAGAATGCGTCCCCGGATTTGCGGCCTCATACGCTATGGCAGGCACACAAATCTGTGGTAAGAGGGACGTGCATCCAATGGAAAGCCAGACTTAAACAATACACAACAGACAGATTGGCAATCCTCACCGATATCTAAAACATAGACACTAAAAACAAACTTTCTCCTTCCCCAGAACTGAAGGAGAGCTTAGACGCCTCAGTGCGAGCCCTCCATGATCTGGAAGCTCATAATTACTTTAAAGCCAT
The DNA here is from genome assembly GCA_009667805.1 of Leptobrachium leishanense. Lineage (NCBI taxonomy): Eukaryota > Metazoa > Chordata > Amphibia > Anura > Megophryidae > Leptobrachium > Leptobrachium leishanense. Next base: position 98,163 of record RXON01000209.1, read on the forward strand.
GTCCAGATTGAGAGCTAAATTTTACGCCCTTAGAAACAAACCGGGTCGCTTCTTGGCGCGCAAGCTGCAACCTCAGAGTGCCCCAAAAAAGATCTCTTCCCTTAAATCAAAACACGGCCTATTGTATAACCCCAGGGACATTGCAAACGAGTTCGCAGAGTACTATGAGGCCTTATATAATTTAGATGCCAGCGATAAAGTTACTCACCCCACACCTGAAACGATCAATAGGTACCTGGAGCGCATTCATCTCCCCTCACTATCGCCTACCCAGGGTGACATACTCTCGAAGTCCGTTACCTTGACTGAGATTTCAAACATACTCAAGGAATTACCAAAACGGAAATCACCGGGTCCGGATGGCCTCTCGGGACTTTACTACTCTGCCTTCTCTAGCCAGCTACTACCTCACTTGTTATCTGTATTTGAGGATGTGAGAGATCGGAGTTCCTTCCCGGTGGATATGCTACGGGCCCACATAGTCACCCTTCCGAAACCGGGGAAGCCCCTCGATCGTTGCCAGAACCTGCGGCCCATATCTCTTCTGAACGCAGATGTAAAAATATACAACAAACTCTGGGCGACTAGACTGCAGCACATCCTTCCCACTCTGATAGGCCTAGACCAGGTGGGATTCATCTCCGGACGACAGGGTCCAGACAGCACAAAAAAGTTGTTAAACGTGATGGAATTTTTGAGGAAATCGGGGAGCCCAGGCTTGATCCTGTCGTTAGATGCCGAAAAGGCCTTCGACTGGGTCAGCTGGCTCTTCCTCCGAATGGTCCTGCTTAGATTCGGATTTCCAGACTCTTTCATGAAGGCAGTGCACGCTCTGTACGACACCCCGTCAGCAAGAGTCCTGACTGCGGGTTTTTTGTCTGAGTTCGTTATTACGAACGGAACCAGACAGGGATGTCCCCTTTCGCCTCTTCTCTATGCTTTGGTTCTAGAACCGCTGGCGCAGGCTATCCGAGCAAACAACCTTATTAGGGAGGTGGAGGTAGGCCCGACGTCCCACAAACTACACCCCTATGCCGACGACATCTTAGTGACGGCGACCGACCCGACTGTTTCGATCCCAGCTCCACAAGACGAATTGGCCGCGTATAGCGAAGTTTCATACCACCTAGTGAACGTCCTTAAAACGCAGGCATTTCCCTTAAAGTTACCACAGACACAACTGGACGATCTAAAATCCACATATGACTTTGATTGGAGACACGACTATATAACTTACCTGGGTTTACGCATTACTGACTCAGACTCATTGTTCAAACGTAACTATGATCATCTCCAGTCGGAGATCAAATCCCTATTGCATACATGGAGGTTTCGTGAGGTGTCATGGATGGGCAGAATGACGGCGATAAAAATGATGATATTACCAAAAATATTGTTCGTGTTCAGGGCACTACCGATAGCAGTGCCGAGACACTACTTGGACACATTGCAAGCTCTGCTAATGTCCTATATTTGGAACCGCAAGCACCCAAGAGTACCCCGAAACCTTTTGTACTTTAGACACAGAGATGGGGGACTAAACGTATCCCATGTGCACAAATATTATTGGGCCACGTGCTTGGCTTCCCTGGCGGAGCTGTTCCATGTAAGACCACTGCCGCAATGGCTGTCCATTGAACACGCCTGCATCGCCGGGCATGACCTGAACTCTCTATTGAGGATTTCCCCCGAAGTGTAGACCCCGCCTCCCTAATGTGCTATCCTCCACCAGTCTTCATATGAAGGCGTGGGACCAGTATATCTGTCGCATAACTAACCATACCCCCATGTCAATGGCAACTCCACTTGTCTCTTTGCCGTATTTGTTGCCCTATTTTCGAGTGAAACAGTGGACTCAAAGAGGACTAACTCACCTTCACCACTTTTTCAAGCCGTACGCCATTCTGCCCTTCCAAGCCCTACAGCAAAAGTATTAATTGCCGAATTCAATGTATCTGTCTTACATGCAATTACATTCTTATATGAAATCTAACGGGGTGTATACTGGGCTCAGTGCACATCTACCACTTCTCACTGAAACTGAACTGTTCTGTCTGGACCCACATGCCTCTACTAAACCTGTATCGCTATTTTATCGCTTCCTAAACACCCCGTCCAAGGCCACAACCTGGAAATTCCAACAAACATGGGAGAAGGACCTAGGGAAGAAGTTCACACCCACGGAATGGGCGCAATCACATCAGTTTGCAGAGGGAGCCTCGAAGTGTTCCACGCTTTTAGAAACACAGCGGAAATTGATGTACTGCTGGTACCTCACGCCGACTAAGGTGCACCGGATCACACCCTAGGTTTCTGAGATCTACTGGAGATGCTCGCAAGCAGTGGGTACAACAGGACACATATGATGGGCTTGCCCAATGGTGTCCACACTATGGAAAGACATTTCACTACTGGCTACGGACGTACTGGGATGTAGTATTTCTTGCTCACCTGAAGTAATGCTGCTAGGAATGATACATCTCCCGAGGATACAGCTAAAAAAATGCTCTTTATCATGGTATGTACAACTATGCTACTCCTAGCAAGGAACTGGAGGTCCGATAAGGTCCCAACATGTAGACAGATAACACAATTGCTGGACCAATATAGACACTTTGATGCTGTTTCTTTAAAATCACACTCGCAACGGCCCTCCAAGACAGAACCATGGACGATCTGGGACATACATAAGGTATACCAAACAAGCACGAGACAGGACACTGGTCCTCACCGGCCGCTTCTGATATCGAACGATGCATAAGTCTAGATTGAATAGAAGATATTGTCTGTATTGCCCCGATGTTAGGTATCTCTGGTGATCCCAATTTCCCCTCATTCTCTCCCCCCTTTCTTTCTCATTCTCTTTTCCAGAAATTTTGAATATTGTTACGTTGTTGAACACCGTTTATGTAAATGAGAGTATGTGAAACAAAAGAGGTTTTACCTTTACCGACAGTTGTATTTATCCTATATTTGATCTCTCAATAAAAAATCATCTAAAAGTTTTAGGCAGGTGTGGAAAAAATGCTGTAAACAAAGAAAGCTTTCAGAAATATAAATAATGATTGTTCATATTTGTCAACATGTAAAGTGAGGGAACAAAGTAAAAATCTAAATCAAATCAATATTTGGTGTTACCACCTTTTGCCGTCAAACCAGCAGCAATTCTCACAGGTCCACTTGCACAAAGTCAGGGATTTTGTAGGATTATAGTCAGGTGTAGGATCAACCAATTATACCAAACAGGTGCTAATGATCATCAATGTCACACGTAGGGTGAAACCCAGTCATGAAATGAAACAGAAACGGCTGTGTAGGAGGCTTAAAACTGGGTGAGGAACAGCCAAACTCTGCTACCAAGGTGAGGTTGTGAAAGACCGTTTCATGTCATGGCAAGATTGAGCACAGCAACAAGATGCAGTTATACTGCATCAACAAGGTCTCTCCCAGACAAAGATTTCAAAGCAGACTGGGCTTTCAAGATGTACTGGTCAAGCTCTTCTGAAGAAGCACAAAGAAACGGGCAACGTTGAGGATCGTAGACGCAGTGGTCGGCCAAGGAAACTTAGTGCAGCAGATGGAAGACACATCAAGCTTATTGCCCTTCGAAATCGGAAGATGTCCAGCAGTGCCATCAGCTCAGAACTGGCAGAAACCAGTGGGACCCAGGTACACCCATCTACTGTCTGGAGAAGTCTGGCCAGAAGTGGTCTTCATGGAAGAGTTGCAGCCAAAAAGCCATACGTCCGACGTGGGAACAAGGCCAAGCGACTAAAGTATGCAGGAAAACATAGGAACTGGGGTGCAGAACAATGGCAGCAGGTGCTCTGGACTGAGGAGACAAAATGTGAAATATTTGGCTGTAGCAGAAGGCAGTTTGTTGGTGGAAGGGCTGGAGCGCGGTACAATAATGAGTGTCTGCAGGCAACAGGGAAGCATGGTGGAGGCTCCTTGAACGTTTGGGGCTGCATTTCTGCAAATGGAGTTGGAGATTTGGTCAGGATTAATGGTGTTCTCAATGCTGAGAAATACAGGCAGATACTTACCCATCATGCAATACCATCAGGGAGGTGTATGATTGGCCCCCAATTTATTCTGCATCAGGACAACGACCCCAAACATACAAAGTCATTAGGAAATATCTTCAGCGTAAAGAAGAACAAGAAGCACTGGAAGTGATGGTCCACACAGAGCCCTGATCTCCACATCATCGAGTGTGTCTGGGATTACATGAAGAGACAGAAGCCGACATCCACAGGAGATCTGAGCTACCAGCCGAACTCCTTCAAACACTGTCTGCAAGTGGACCTAGAGGAATTACTGCTGGTTTGAAGCAAAGGGAGGTCACCGCAACGGGGTAATTCAGGGTAATTCGCACGTTCGGTGACTTTTCGTTCTCTTCAATTCGGTTCTTTTTGCCGATCCCATTTCAGTGACCCTGCGGTGTATTCAGCAAACACCACAGGGTCCCCGAATTGCAGGGAAAGGTCACCGCAAACCCCTCCGAAAACTAACCGCAAAACCCGGCGAATGCACGCCGAAAACCCCCAAAAACATCTGGATTAACCCACTGAAAACCACGGAAAAAGCCCGAGCAGGAGCCGATCGCACACAGCCGAAGCAGCCGAGACGCAGACGAATGCAGGGAATAAATTAGGAAAACCATTCGCTTGAATGTTTGAAAAGTGAAACTCTGTTTGCAAGAAACTACTGAGCGAAAACGTCTGAAATTTACATATAATCCAGGGAATGATAATAAAAAGGGCTGTTACAGAAAAAATAAGTAAACTTAAAAAAAATTCCAGAAAAATGCTTAAAATATCCTAAAAAAATCTATAAATAAAGACTCTTTGCTGCAGAATTTTATAATGAACGGTTTATTAGATATTGAATTAAAACGCGAATATTTTAAACATTGAAGTCTATGGGATTCTCCTGAATTAACTTGCCGAATGAAACCACCGAATGGCAGGGCATTAGGGGAACCTTTCACTGCTGGTTTGTGTTCTCTGAAGAGGCGAAGCAGTGCTTTATGGGGATTTCACTGCCCTCGAACAGGCACCGTATGTGCAGGCAATTCGACAGGATTTGGCGAATTGCCTGCTCTCTGGATAGCCGAATGGCCAGGAAAGGTAACCGAACGCTGAATTTCAGCGTTCGGTTACCTTTCTCAAGCAATTCGGATCTCTTTGAATAACCCTGTATATATTGATTTGATTTACATTTCTCTTTTGTTCATTCGCTGCATTTTCTTCATTTATATAAACGTTTAACACTTCCATCTGTCAAAGCATTCTGTGTTTACAGCATTTTCTCACACCTGCCTAAAACTTTTGCACAGTACTGTATATGTGTTTACATGTGTCAACATATAAATCCCTCTGTTATATTATCAATAGTGATTATTAAATTATCAAATTATTACAAAAATTAAACCTAAAATAGTCCCAAATTATATATAAATATTTTTTTTACGTGTGTCAACATATAAACCCTGTGTTAGATTATCAATAGTAATTCAATAATTAATTTATATCACTAAACAACATATAATTATTAGACATGTGCATTAGTTTTAGTACTAAAACGATTTAGTCCGAATTTTGGGATAATTTAGTTTTAGTATGACTCAAGAGAAACGAAACTGCTCAGTACAAAAAACGAAAGAAACAAAAATAAAATGCACTACATTTTAGTTTCAGTCCTTTTTGTGATATTATATTGAGTGAAGGAGACCAGTAATGAAGAGCGCAACATCGCAAAGTTACAGAAAAGGTATGTATGCGTAATCCTTCTCGACCCCTACCCGAAAATCTGACCGTGATAGAGCTCCAGAATACTCACTCACAGCACAGACAGCCAGCACAGGAGAGGAAACCTTTACTTAACCCTTGCATGTCTATGAGACAGACGAGATGATAAAAGCAGCTGGAGAAGGAAAACATTCAAATAAATCACACTGAAAGCTAATGACAGAGGAGGGCTGGATAGTAAAAACCCCTTTATAACAAGCAGCGCTGGGAGAAGAGAGGGACTTTATAAAACGTGTGTTATCTCCCCTCCCGCTCTGCATAATAGGGGCTTAGGTCTGATACATTTTATATTATCCAGGAGCACTATCCCCCTTTCCTCATCTAATACACGTTTTATATAAAGTCCCTCTCCTCTCCCAGTGCTGCTGGTTATAAAGGGTTTTTTACGTCTGATACATCTAGTATCCAGCTCTCACAGTTACTCTGTCATTATGAGCCTTCAGTGTGACTTTATTTGAATGTTTTCCCTGGATTTAAAGTGCTTTATTTTCTAAAAAAAAAAAATATTCACCAGTCACCTCTTCTCTGAGCTTTCAGACCAATTTACGTTAATATTTTCCCTCTCCCCTGCTTTTATAATCCTGTCTGTCTCCCCCACAGAGATACAAAGTTTAAGTAAAAGTTCCCTCTCCTGTGCTGGATAAGCATTGCATTCTGAAGTTCTGCACCCTCCACATGCCAATGCAGTAGGATGTTCTATACAGAGAGGGGCATTAATTAATGCAGGAGGATGTTGTATACATTATACAGAGAGGGGTATAAAATCAAGAGGATGTTATATACATTATACAGAGAGGGGTATAAAATCAAGAGGATGTTCTATACAGAGAGGGACAGTAATTCATTCAGGAGGATGTTCTATACATTATACAGAGAGGGGTATTAATGCAAGAGGATGTTATACACATTATACAGAGAGGGGTATTAATTAACGAAGGAGTATGATCTATACATTCTACAGAGAGGAGCATTTTTTTTTTTTTTTTTTTTTTTAGCCCTTTAAATCCAGTGGCTGTGAGCGCTGAGATCGGCTGCTTGTTATATTATCTCTCAGTACAATGTATCAGGCTCAGCTGTTACAGTAACTGACTGTAACAGCGCTCAGAGTTTCAGTAAAACAAGGAAATAATTTTGTTATAACCTCTTATATATAAAAATATTATTTTCTAGTTTTACTGAAACTCTGAGCGCTGTGATGAGCAGCAGTCAGTTACTGTAACAGCTTTGCCTGACACATTGTGCTGAGAGTGAGAGATACTGTAACAAGCAGCGATCTCAGCCCTCTGAGGAGCCACTACAATAGTAATTGTATCCACTGGTTTTCAGATGAATGAAATTAGTTTTCATACTAAATAACTGAAAACGAATTTCTTTAGCAACTAAATAAATTGCATTTTAGGACTAATCCATTAGTTCAAAACGAAATTTTGTGCTGTGCACATGTCTAATAATTATATTGTGTTTATATAAATTATGATGTATTATGACCATTATGCTATATAACAATTATATATTATATAGTGCAAAATCAATATAGTGCAATAGTGCTAAATAATGTTATGATTGCTTATAGAAATTGAACAATCTCAAAATCGGTATTTAAACCATCCGGAAACCTAGTACCCCATATATGTGTCTCATTTCTTCTTTACCCAATGTGGTCGTCATACTTTCCCCTCTAACCCTATTGCTGACTTTTTTTAGGGCTGTAAATTTTAAACCTATTGTGGATCCATTATGTTTTACCCTAAAATGCTCTGAGAACGAGTGTTTCATAAACATTTTCCTTCTATTCCTTTATATGTTCTGAGATCGGCACATTCAATGCTCTGCTGGTTCTACCAATATAGTAAAGGCCACAGGGGATTCTAAAATATACATCACGTTCTTTGAACAACATCTTAAAACATCTTTGATAAAAACTTCTTTACCGCTTTTTTTTATTTAAACATCTTTTAATTAATGATTTTTTCCTTCCCATTGACCTACAGGACAAACATTGTCCACAACTATAGAAGCCGCTTTCTAAATTGAACATATTAGCATTCGCTTTTTTATGTATCTTATTTTTCACCGCTTGGTTTTCAAGCTTCGGCTCCTCTGAATATTATTCGTGGGTGATCTTCAAATAATGTTGTCCAACTCCCGATCTCCTTTAAGAATACGCCAGTGTTTGCTTATACTTTTCTTCAGTATTAAAATCAAACATGAATTCCTTTTCTTTTTCTTATTGTATATTTTAGTAAGGCATCACCATCTTTCTTTTTTACCTTATCTATTGTTGTTTCAAGCTTTGATTTATCATAACCTATTTGTTCATCACAGATATTCTCATCAGAACAATTCCTCCTTATTCGTAAAAATTGTCTGACGGTCCCCGGGACAGACCTGGTAGGATCCTGGCAACAGACCTCTAGCCCTCCGATCCTTAGAATGGTCGTTACCGCTAACCCTAACCACTAGCAGCCACACAGGCCAGGAAAAGTGCAAACAGCGATATGATTGGTATAAACAAGAGATGGTGCAGCGCCACACAATATGTATCCACCACCTCGGCACCCCAGACAGCCAATCACAGGATATGATGACACCAGCTGATGAAGCCGCGATTGTAGGCGGCGAAACGCGTTCTGGAGTCATTGTTTTTAAAATAAATTTAAATTTTTGAAATCCTGCTCCTGTTGTAGCTGCGCCATCTATCCTGGACCTTGGGTGGTTTTCTTTTGGGTTTCCTGACACCTAAAAAAAACCATGAGCGCTTATTAACCCTCTCAGATTTGCACAAGGAGTGTCTCTTCTTCTCTCACTCTCTACCACATAATCCCGGATTATACAGTTTATATAAGGTAGGGGTCACCTGAGAAGTTGGAAGACAATTTACCCAGATGCTTGGATCCACTTAGAGCCAGTGATAAGGCTCTAGACGTGTGAGTGGACAATCATCTATTTACCATATTAAAATTAATATCTACCTTATTGCACTATTATTATTTTATCTCTCCCTATATATATGTGAGACCCTAGGACCCCAGAAGGCATTGTTTGCGCCGATCCAGGTTATATATTCTACAATTAGAGATATGATTGGTGTATACTGTGCAAGAGTACGCGGCAGATATATACTGTACGCACCTTGAGCGATAGGCAGCGGAATTACCAGACAGGAATACAGAGCAAGAATGGTCGTGAAAACAAAAACCGGTTCAACAACGTACAGGTACTTTGTACTGCGCTACTGTATAGGTGGTAAGATTGGATGGCACACGTAGTAACAGCGGCAGAAGGCAACAGTACAGGTAGGGATTAAGAGAGAGAGTGGTCAGTAAACAAGCAGAAATCGGCAACAAATCGGGTTCTCAGAGATAGCAAGGTCAGCAACGGATATACAAACTAAATACTGCAGCGATGCGGGGAATGTGAGTCCATGACAAGGAAAGGGTTAATGCGCTCGCTCCTGCTATGAAGCTCGGGCAGCGCCGTGTCATCAGGGTGCACCCCACCCCCTGATTAGTTGCAGACACACCGGGTGCCGCTGGAGTTTCTGGCACCCGGCCAGGCGGAACGGCTCCTCCAGGGTCCTCCTGTCTGCCTCTCTGGACCCTGGATGTCACATAACCCCTCCCACCGGCGGCCACCGGACGCCCCCCCAGGCGCAGAGGGATGGGCAGAATGAAACTGAGGCACCAAACGAGGCGCATGGACCTCAGAGGCCGGCAACCAAGCCCTATCCTCAGGGCCATAACCTTCCCAGTCAACCAGGAATTGAAGAGTGCCCCTAACCATGCGTGACTTCAGGATGGCACGAACCTCATATTCCTCCTCACCTTGAGATTGAATAGGTGGAGGGGGCACAGTAACTCGGGTATACCTGTTGCACGTGAGAGGCTTGAGAAGGCTGACATGGAACACATTGTGAATGTGAAGATGCGAGGCAACGCCAGAGCATATGACAGAGGGTTTATTCGACGCAAAACCTTGTACGGACCAATAAACCTGGGAGCCATTTTCATAGATGGGACCAGAAGTTTTATATTACGAGTGGAAAGCCAGACTCTATCCCCTGCTACATACACAGTAGCAGGCCTTCTACGTCTGTCTGCGTTCTAATACTGGTCTCCATGGCTTCCCTAACATTTTCCCAGGTTGCTTTCAATGAAAACAGATGCTCATCCAGAGCTGGTAGAGAAGTATCCTGAAAGCTGGATGGAAGTACAGGTGGGTCAAAACAATACACGGTATGGAATGGAGAATTACCCATAGTCTCGCTGACTGCGTTATTCAGGGCATACTCTGCCCAGGTAGGAGATCAGACCATTCATTCTGTTTTTTGGATACAAAGCAGCGCAGATATTGTTCGACCATTTGATTAGCTCTTTCGGCTTCCCCATTAGTCTGAGGGTGATAGGCAGGCGAAAAGCTTAACTGGATACCTAGGTTTTCACAGAAACCTTTCCAAAACCGGGACACGAATTGAGTACCTCTATCTGACACAATGCCTAGAGGAACCCCATGAAGCCTGACAACATTTTGGATGAAGACCGGCACCAACTGCACGGCAGATGGCAACTTGGCTAGCGGTACAAAATGGATCATTTTGGAAAAGCGATCAACAATGGTGAGTATGACCGTTTTATCATAGGACAGCGGAAGATTAGTAATGAAATCCATGGATAGCTGTGCCCAAGGTCTCTCGGACAGGCAGAGGCTGGAGTAACCCAAGGGGCAAGGTTTTGGGGGTTTTACTTCTGCAACAGACCTCGCATGTGGCAACATAATCCTTAACATCTTTACGCATCCCTGGCCACCAGAATCGTTTCTCCAATGTGGCCATGGTTTTAGTCATTCTCATATGCCCAAATGGTTTGTTGTCATGATGAACCGACATGATTTGCACTCTGTCCTCCTCAGGAACGAAGAGCCTATAAGGTGGCTTCTCGAGAGGAGCGGTTCCCTGAACTCTCTGTAATTTCTCTAGCAACGGAGAACACACAGAAACTAGAGTGGTAGCGAGAATCCTCTCTTGAACAATTGGATTCTGGTCGAAGGTATGTTGTTCGTACGTCTCGAACTGCCTGGACAGAGCATCAGCTTTAGTGTTTTTGGACCCCGGACGATAGGTGAGTACATAATTGAAACTTGACAGAAAAAGAGACCATCTGGCCTGCCTAGCATTCAGACGTTTGGCATCACCAATGTAAACAAGATTTTTGTGATCAGTAATGATTATAACAGGATCTTTAGACCCCTCTAGCAGATAACGCCATTCTGCCAGGGCTGACACAACCGCAAGTAGTTCTGTTACCAATATCAGAATTCTGTTCTGCAGGGGACAACTTCCTGGAAAAGAATCCACAGGGATGCATGGGTTTCTCAGAACATTCTCTTTGAGACAAGACTGCGCCAATGCCGATCTCGGAGGCATCTACCTCCAGCTGAAACGGCGCACCAGGCACTGGATATTGCAGGACGGGCGCCGAAATGAACGCCTTTTTGAGTTCCTCAAAAGCCTGTATGGCTTGAGGACTCCATTTCTGATTGTGGGACCCTTCTTTGTCATTGCAGTAATGGGAGCAACCACCGAGGATTTTTTTTTTTTATAAACCTCCTATAATAGTTTGTGAACCACAGAAATCTCTGGATGGCTTTAAGCCCCTGAGGCAGTGGCCATTCCCTGATGGAGGAGAGTTTCTGACGGTCCATCTCAAACCCACTGGTACTTATTATGTAACCAAGAAAATGAACGGATGTGATATCGAAGAGACATTTTTCAAGCTTGCAGTATAAGCCATTTTTTACCAATCTCTTCAGAACAGTGCGTACATGCATATGATGGGTCTCTACATCAGGAGAGTAGATGAGAATGTCATCCAGATAGACAATCACACAAACCTGTAGGAAGTCCCTTAGGACATCATTAATAAAGTCTTGGAAAACTGCAGACGCATTGCACAGACCAAACGGCATCACAAGATATTCATAGTGCCCACTTCTGGTATTAAATGCAGTTTTCCATTCATGACCCTCCTTCACCCTCACCAAGTAGTATGCCTCACGAAGATCAACTTGGTGTAGATCTTGGCGTCTCTCAGACGGTCAAACAACTCAGATATGAGAGGGATAGGATAGGCATTACATATGGTTATACGGTTTAAACCTCGGTAGTCTATACATGGTCTATACATGGAGTTGAAGTGGTAGAGGCCAAAACAGTAATTGAATTTAAGCAAGCATGGGATAGGCATAAGGCTACCCTAAACAAAAGATAAATCCAGGTAAAGTATCCATGTAATTGGGCAGACTAGATGGGCCGAAAGGTTCTTATCTGCCGACATTTTTTTATGTTTCTATGTCTCAAATCACCCTCTTTCTTAGACACAAAGAAAAAACCAGCCCCAGCGGGAGAGGAGGAACGACGTATAAACCCACGAGCAAGGTTGTCACAAATGTACTCTTCCATAATCTCATTCTCTTTCTGAGAAAGAGGATGCACATGGCCTTTCGGGGGCATGGTTCCAGGCAACAACTCAATCGCGCAATCATACGGGCGATGTGGAGGTAAGACCTCTGATTTCTTTTTATCAAAGACCTCCATAATGTCTGTGTATCATTCTGGTCCTCAGTGGACAGTGGAGGTGCCGTGGCCATGTTCAAACTACCCAGCATGGTACTCAAACCTAGGCAGCGTGACCAACATTTCGAGCTCCATGAACCCAACTCTCCCTTGGGCCAATCAATGATTGGATTGTGTTTGGCCAACCAAGGATAGCCTAGAACAACGGGTACAATGGGTGATTCGATTATTTGAAATTTGATTTTTTTTTCTCCATATAGGAGACCTGTATGAAAAGAAAGCGGAATAGTATCATGGGTAACGTGTGGTCTTAGCAAGTTTCTACCATCGATAGACTCAATGACCAAAGAGATCTCTCTTTTTACTAATGGTACCTGGTGTATAGCAGCGAAACTTGAATCGAGAAAATTCCCTGCAGAACCTGAGTCAATGAGTGCCTTTGTGTCTATCTTGACATCCTCCCAAGCAACAGACTCAGGGAACACCACACGAGACCTTTTCTTTCTTTTCTTTTTTGGTAAGGGAGAGACAGTTGTCATGCCCAGAACCTGTCTCTCGTAGGAGTCTAGGCACGCTCGTTTCCCTGCACAGAAGACCGCTTGGGTCGTTTGGGACACTGTAACCAAAAATGGCCTTTATCTGCACAGTATAGGCATAACCCTTCTCTCATACGATATTGTCTTTCCTCGCCAGTTCTACCAGAACGACCCAGCTGCATGGGTTCAGGAACAGATTGTTCCTCCCTAGGGGGTGAGGAGGTTTGACGTGTACGAGGAGTGGAAGACAAAACCTGTGCAGACCTGCAAGGCTTATCACAGCCAGACCTCCTCTCACGGATCTGGTCATCCAGAGCAATGCAATAATCAATGAGATCATCAAGTTCTTCAGGTAGCGACAACGGAGCGAGCTCATACATTAAAGCGTCAGTAAGCCCCTCAAGAAACGCAGCGGAAAATGCGTCATTCGGCCATTGCAACTCGGCTGCCACAGTTTTGAACTCAATTGCACAGTCAGCTACACAGCGGTTGCCTTGTTTAATGTGAAACAAGGTTCTAGCGGCACCAGTAGCACGTCTGGCGGGATCGAACGTACGTTTGAGATCCCTCATAAATTCATTGTAATTGTATACCACAGGCCTCTTTAACTCCCATAGGGGAGTTGCCCACAGAAGAGCTTTGTGGGTTAGGTGGTTGATCACGTACCCCACCTTAGCTTTTTCAGACAATCACATGCCAGGATTCAACTCAAACATTATGTCCATTTGCATAACAAAACCCCTGCATTTCCCAGAAGTACCATCATAGCTACCGGGGGTTTTTAGACTCACGTGAGAACAGGCACCACCCTGAGGGGATGCAGCAGTAACGGTAGGTGACAGGAGGTGATGGTTTGGAGGGGGGATTTAACAACAGCCCCAAAGCATGAGCAAATAGGTCCATCCTGTGGTCCTGCTCCTCCTGTCTACGGTCTTGCTTCTCCTGTTTATTGATTAAGTCTCCCAATTTGGAGATCAACACAGACAGGTCTGTTGGATCCATATAAATGGCCTTGTCGTAATCTGACGTTCCCCGGGACAGACCTGGTAGGATCCTGGCAACAGACCTCTAGCCCTCCAATCCTTAGAATGGTCGGGACCGCTAACCCTAACCACTAGCAGCCACACAGAAAAAGTGCAAACAGAGATATGATTGGTGTATACTGTGCAAGAGTATGCGGCAGATATATACTGTACACACCTTGAGTGATAGGCAGCGGAATTACCAGACAGGGATACAGAGCATGTATGGTCGCGAAAACAAAAAAAGGTTCAACAACGTACAGGTACTTTGTACTGCGCTATGGTATAACGCATATGCACCAGACAGAAACACAGAGAGCGTAATCGTTTGACCAAAACCTGGGTCAGCAATAAAAGGATACTTTGTACTGCGCTATAGTATAACGCACCAGTAACATATGCTCCAGACAGAAACACAGAGAACATATTCGTTTGACCAAAACCTGGGTCAGTTATGAAAGGACACTTTGTACTGCGCTACTATATAGGTGGTAAGATTGGATGGCACACGTAGTAACAGCGGCAGAAGGCAACAGTACAGGCAGGGAGTGAGAGAGAGAGTGGTCAGTAAACAAGCAGAAATCGGCAACAAATAGGGTTCTCAGAGATAGCAAGGTCAGCAACGGATATACAAACTAAATACAGCAGCGATGCGGGGAATGTGAGTCCACGACTAGAAAAGGGCTAATGTCCGTGCTCCTGCTTTGAAGCTCGGTGGCGCCGTGTCATCAGGGTGTGCCCCACCCCCTGATTAGTTGCAGACACACCGGGTGCCGCTGGAGTTCCTGCCACCCGTCCAGGCGGAATGACTCCTCCAGGGTCCTCCTGCCTGCCTCCCTGGACATCATTGGCTCTTTGGAACTGCATAGAGCCAAACTGGATTATGACAACTATTTCGCTCAATATAGGTGTCGGTATCGACCTCCTTAAAATGGGTTTTTGTTTTTACTTTTTCTCCCTCAATATATATATCCAGATCCAAAAAGGTTATGTTTTCCTTACTCCATTTCTTTTCAAGTTTAATTCCCCATTCAGGATTATCTAGATTTTCAAGGAAGGAGATCAATTCTTGTTCACCATCCCTCCAAATGAAGAAGATATCATCTATATATCTAATATAGGTATCAGATTTAGTGCCCAGCTATGCGAACCATAGATGAACCTGGTCTCCCAGTCAGTCATAAACAGGTTCGTATAGCTGGGCGCGAACTTGGTGCCCATTGCATTACCATGTTTTTGCATATAAAATTGCTGGTCATATCTAAAATAATTATTATTTAAAATGAAATCCACTTGTTCCGGTTTCATAGAACCATTACTCAAAAAATGCTGTCTAACTGCCTCTTTGCCCAAATTGTGTGGTATATTGCTATACAATCCATTCACATCACATGTTACTAAATACCAGTCTTTCTTCCATACAACCTTTTCTAATATTTGTAACATATTTATAGTATCTTTTAAATAAGATTTAGTTGGTAGCCAGCCATACCCCCAAAATGACATGAGCAGACATGTTCTGGGGGAGTTCCACATGTCTGCCACTTTTAGAGTCCATCTGAAGACTTTTATGTGGTGCACTTTTACTCTGAGGATCCGAGCTAGCTGGCCACCGGAGCTGAGTTGTCCGGAGGCCGTTTCGTCCCCCCCTCTGGACCAGAGATGCAATTTACAGCAGCTGGTATGTGGCTAGAGCGAGGTGCCAGCGGCCATTTTGCGGCCTTCGTCCCAGCTTCTGTTGTTTCTCTGCCTGGCTGTCCAGCCACCTCGACCCGACCTGAGCCTAGGCTGGGGACTACGGAGACGGAGGGCCCACTTCTCCTGATTGCCCTAGATCAGTGTTTCCCAAACCTCTCCTCGGGACTCTCAAACAGGCCAGATTTTGAAGATCACTTTGGGGGAAAAGCAGACTGAATCCTGCAATCACTGAGCAGCAAATTTTATCATCTGTGCTGTGCTTCAGATATCTGTAAAACCTGGTGAGGCGGAGGGTCCTGAGGACAGGTTTGGGAAACCCTGCCCTAGATTGATGCTTGATGGGAGCGACGAGGGAACCGGCAGCTGACCAGCGAGACAGATCCCCTCCCTTCACCACAGGTACTGATGCCTTTCTTACAGGCCTGGAGGCTTGCTTACTGCTGTTGGAGGGGTAAGACATGGACGGCCCGCTCACCAGAGGCGTCTGGCACCGGGCGATGCTCGCGCTGCGGAGTTGCTGGGAAGAAAAATCCCAGAGAGTGGAGGAGGTTGAGGCCTCGTCGGTCACACAACAAGCTGAGGCCTGTACCACAGCTGTCTCTGGGAGCTGCGATGTGGTCGGCGTTCCGGCTGGGACGCTGACGCCGGATTCTGAGACCCTGATGCTGCTCTTGCTGGTGTCGATCGAGACTGAGGGCTTATGTGCTGAGGGGGGGCATTGCTATCCCAGGTCCTGGATTGGGGCCATTGGGGTGAATATTGGGACCTGGAGACTTTCGGTACGCCATGCGCCAAGTGACGTCTGTGGGCCTGAAGTGGCACTCCTCCAAGCATTTCTGCATTGCACACCTGGTCTGCTAGGCTTCACCCTGCCTGTTATAAGTCTGCACCCATTCCGGGACACTGGCTGAGCAACCCTTTGAGACACCCGTGTTTTTTTTTCTTTCTTTGTTTATGCTGTCCTTTTGCTGTCCTAAGCTGACATTTAATAGATCATTCACAAATGAATCCTACTGAGTGGAAGCTGACTTTTTTTATTTTATATTCAGATTTCTGCTGAGTGAAAGCTGATTTATCATTTTTTCAGAAATCTATCGGCAGACTCTTATTGTTTCCCCCTCCCCCACTTGTTGACATTGAGAACTTCTTACGAGACCCCCCCCCTATGTTTTACATATTACTCGTGTGTGCTGTCTGGCCCTGCGAGGCCAACTATGCTGGTTGGAATGTGTCCATTTTGTTTTCACAAAATAATTTTTTTTTAAAAAAAGGATTTCGGTTTTTTAACTACTGGTTGTAATATAATATCTATATATTTTGACAAATTGCTCGTTAAAGAATTTATCCGTGCTGCAATGGGTCTACCTGGGGGTTCTTCCAAATTCTTCTGAGTTTTGGGGCGGATGTAAAAATGGGGTATTTTTGGGAAAGGTATATTTAGATGTATACATTCCTTTTCATTTAAGATTTCAATCAATCAATAATTTTTGCAGGTCTTCTTTAATTCTATCCGTAGGGTCCCCACCAATCTTTTCATATGTGACAACATCTCCCAGAATTCGATAAACCTCTTTTTCATATTGTTATTTCAATAAAAATATGACTCCTCCCCCTTTATCGTCCGGTTTTATCATTATGGAATCATCATTGCTTATATTCTTCAGTGACTCACATGCTTGCCTGGATTGATTAGATTTGTTTTTTTTTAGTTGAAAGTTTTTCCAGATCCTTTAGGACTAATTTCTCAAATACCTTCATCTCATCAGAGATAAGGTTCCTCGGAAAGAATTTTGACTTTGGTTTTAGATTAGTATGAACATATGTGCTCGTATCGGTCCCCAAGTTTCTTTCTCATTAGAAGGCCTTTTATCTCACTTTTTGTCCTCCACTACAACCATTGTAGATACTGATTGCCCTGTGGGTCCCAAGCATCCACTGCAACTGGTCATCATGCTTAGCTCCTGCTGATGAGGGTCCAACAAACACGAAACATCGCTGTCCTAGGAGCGGCTTTGACCAGTTGCACAAACCTTATCTCTGCTACAAAGCTACGGTGTGGCATAGCATTGATTTTAGGTCTCTGTGTAATAACAGACCCAGAATGCAGAAAAGTGAGACAGATGTAATTTGCATATCCTACCCAGAGTTCCTTGCTGCATATGGGGAATGTGGCACAGGAGCTCTGGGATGCAATTCATTGAATTGCTGTGATGTGCAAGTGGCTTCTGCAATAATAAACACATATATATATATATATATATATATATGTCTTATATTTTAGGTTTAATTTTTGTTAAGTGTGATAATTCTTTTATAAATATGATAGATAATTTAGTGACACATGTAGAATGCAAAATATAGAAATAACAATAATATGATACATTGCGGTATTATTCATTTGGGGTTATAACACGAATAGTTAGTGATTGATGGATATAAACTAGGATATGACAAGAGATAAACAACGGAGCGCCAATCTAAGACTGTATATACGATTAAGCATTACACATGTCCATCAATATTTCTTCTAAATTCTCCCAGAATTCACTCCTTATAGTGGGTACACGTCTCGTGATATGATACACCACGATATATAGCCATATACTCTGTGAATTAATTCAATAATTTTAAATTTTTAATATATATATATTAAACTGCTCTAATAGTGCCGATTATTAAATATTTATAAACAATCTCCATATTAAATATATATATATTAAGAATTAAAAATTACTATGGCTATATATCGTGGTGTATCATATCACGATTGTAAATACACATTAATCTACAACGGGTTTTTATTTAATCGAGTATTATCACTTATTCTGGATAGGAGAAATAAAGGCAATAATATCACTTGCCACTTAATAAAATATGATCCCTTTAATAGCCTATAAGAGCCATAAATACGGCCGATATTAATAATTGATGACGGGATTCTAGAGGCCACTGCAATCGCGCGTCTGGGCCAGAATAGGGCCTGACACTGTTGGGTAGGTTAAGATGGTAATAGATGCTGCACCCTTTTTTGGAGAAAGGACGCAACTCCATCTGCGTCCCCTTTTAGATAATCTTGACGCGCATTATTCGACACGCAGGCGCTATGACCATACAATGGGATAGTAGCCACGCAGGCGCAAAGAGGGCAACCAGATTTGACATTATGGGAGGTTCAGACGCCAAGATGGTGGATGTAGTGAGAATATCTCAGGATGCTATTGTCGGTACTTCCGCGTGTCACGGTGGAGAGCAGCAACAATGCGCATGCGTCGGGATGGCGAAGTAAAGATTAGTTTTGCATGTGTTTTCAATTATCTCAATTGTTTTAACCTGATGTTAATTTACTTATGTGATGATTTGTTGGGACATTTTAGACATTATATAAGGGAGCAGCAGACACAAGACTAGTGATACCAGCTGAAGCTCTAAGGAGCGAAACGCGTTCTGGTAATATTGTTTTATTATGTATTAAATGTATTTTACATTACTGCTGCTTCCTGGAATATGCTTTTAAAGAAGGTTTTTGGAATTGCCTTATAATTCCTACGCGCCATCTTGGAGCCAATTGCGGCTCAATAATATGTGAGTGTGACCTCTACACATATCTACTTCCACTATACCCTAACGGTGTTGCACTAGGGGAGTGTTTCGATATTTTGTAATTTACTGCACGGAAAATCGGTTGAAGAAAACAAGTTCATTGGGGGTCAATGGGCACCTGAATAGAATTGAAGACCCATAACGCAATCCATCCTAGAGCCTAGGTTAGGCTCAGCAATATGTGAGTTGGACAATTGTTTTCTACTCCTTCTACACTGTTGAATCGACGTATTACGTTATCTATGTTTTTTTCTTCTTTTGTGGAGACGTTTACCCACTATAAGGAGTGAATTCTGGGGGAATTTAGAAGAAATATTGATGGACATGTGTAGTGCTTAATCGTATATACAGTCTTAGATTGTCGCTCCGTTGTTTATCTCTTGTCATATAATCTCAGGTTTTTAGAGGAACTTCCATATACGACGTGTAGTGTATATGATTATTCTTTCTTCCTGTGGGCGCTTCACTGTCTCCTTTTCTATAAACTAGGATATGGTTAGTCATTTAATATTAGTCTATAAATCTTGAGTATTATATTCTATTATGGTATTTTATATTTATTTGGTGAGGTATCATCTCGAAATAGAAAGATATTCGAACATAAAATATAGTTTAATCACATATTAGTGTTAATCCATTCACAAAATGATAGATTAATAAATGATGCATATATTAGAATCAACACCATGTTGTTAACTCTTAGTTAATTGATGTGCAAACGAGGCTTGGAAATGGATTAACCCATGTATAATGATTTGACTAACATGGAAATGAGGCTTGGAAACAATGGATTGCTCATGTGTATGTAATTACAATTAGGATACAACAAATATAAAATGGCAGGAGGGATTCTACCTGTTTTACCAGCTGATGAAGACGGTGCTCCGTCGAAACGCGTTCTGGAATTTTTGTTTTATTTTAAAAATACGCTTTTTGAATCCTGCCGTTCCTGCTTCTTTGCGCTTGGAGTGTTATTTGTGAATTTTTTCCTAAAAACTCATTTGCGGATACCCCAAGAGCCTGGAGGCTCTCCTCTTAGTGAGTAAGCCCTTGGCCCTTGCTTTGCACATATAAAAAGTATTTCTTGTGGAATTACACTAGGGCAGGGGTGGGCAATTACGGCCCTCCAGATGTTTTCCCTTGAGGCTCTACAAACCTAATGAGCAGCCGAGCATCACGGGAAATGTAGTTTCAAAACATCTGGAGGGCCGTAATTGCCCACCCCTGCACTAGGGGATTCTTCCCCTGTTTTATGTTTCCCTTGTATATGGAACATCTGGAGAAAGCATATTCTAACAGGTTGTATAGGTGCCTGTAAGAGAAGAAAAATACCTAGAAGGCGAATAATACTAGAGCCGGTACCTGGGCTCTTTGTAAGTTTACAATTTTGAGACCTATATATTGAGAACCAGTGAAACGCGCTGCACCAATTGTTTAATCTCATTTATTTATTCTATGTCTGAACATTCCATGGACAATATGTGAACATCCATCTGAGTAGAGACTTTGACAGAGATTGGAGGCGATGTACCCATTTTTTTTAACTTATTTGGACTGTAAGGTCTGAATATCTGGTTTCATTGGGGAAACCACCAAGAGGGGACATAGCGACGTCGTAAGGTATCGTGAGGGGATTGTTGTTTTGGTGTGACGCTCCACTTTTTCTCTTCCAAAGTTCCGAAACATCTGGAGGGCCAAGATTGCCAAAAGATCAAATATGTATGAGGGGATATGTTAGTTTATATCTCATCCCAACCACATGCATTACTTTACCTGCAGTAAATCTATGAGGGCGGACGAGACCTTCTGGAAGCTCTCCAGCTCCTGCCGTATCCTCATGTTCTCCACAAGTAGAACCTAAATGAATAAACGAGCTCACATTAAACAGAAACAAGACTGACCGTCACCTGGATGAATCAGATATTGAACTATAAATAGGATACAGTGACTGTGATATACACAGTGTGATTATAAATAGGATACAGTGACTGTGTGATATACACGTGTGATTATAAATAGGATACAGTGACTGTGATATACACAGTGTGATTATAAATAGGATACAGTGACTGTGATATACACAGTGTGATTATAAATAGGATACAGTGACTGTGATATACACGTGTGATTATAAATAGGATACAGTGACTGTGTGATATACACGTGTGATTATAAATAGGATACAGTGACTGTGATATACACAGTGTGATTATAAATAGGATACAGTGACTGTGTGATATACACGTGTGATTATAAATAGGATACAGTGACTGTGATATACACAGTGTGATTATATAGGATACAGTGACTGTGATATACACAGTGTGATTATAAATAGGATACAGTGACTGTGATATACACGTGTGATTATAAATAGGATACAGTGACTGTGATATACACAGTGTGATTATAAATAGGATACAGTGACTGTGATATACACAGTGTGATTATAAATAGGATACAGTGACTGTGATATACACGGTGTGAGTATAAATAGGATACAGTGACTGTGATATACACAGTGATTATAAATAGGATACAGTGACTGTGATATACACAGTGTGATTATAAATAGGATACAGTGACTGTGATACAACAAGTGTGATTATAAATAGGATACAGTGACTGTGATATACACGTGTGATTATAAATAGGATACAGTGACTGTGATATACACGGTGTGATTATAAATAGGATACAGTGACTGTGATATACACGGTGTGATTATAAATAGGATACAGTGACTGTGATATACACGGTGTGATTATAAATAGGATACAGTGACTGTGATATACACAGTGTGATTATAATAGGATACAGTGACTGTGTGATATACACGGTGTTGTATAAATAGGATACAGTGACTGTGATATACACAGTGTGATTATAAATAGGATACAGTGACTGTGTGATATACACGTGTGATTATAAATAGGATACAGTGACTGTGATATACACAGTGTGATTATAAATAGGATACAGTGACTGTGATATACACAGTGTGATTATAAATAGGATACAGTGACTGTGATATACACGTGTGATTATAAATAGGATACAGTGACTGTGATATACACAGTGTGATTATAAATAGGATACAGTGACTGTGATATACACAGTGATTATAAATAGGATACAGTGACTGTGATATACACGGTGTGAGTATAAATAGGATACAGTGACTGTGATATACACAGTGTGATTATAAATGATACAGTGACTGTGATATACACAGTGTGATTATAAATAGGATACAGTGACTGTGATATACACAGTGTGATTATAAATAGGATACAGTGACTGTGATATACACGGTGTGATTATAAATAGGATACAGTGACTGTGATATACACGGTGTGATATTATAAATAGGATACAGTGACTGTGATATACACGGTGTGATTATAATAGGATACAGTGACTGTGATATACACGGTGTGATTATAAATAGGATACAGTGACTGTGATATACACGGTGTGATTATATATAGGATACAGTGTCTGTGATATACACGTTGTGATTATAAATAGGATACAGTACGTGTGATATACACGGTGTTATATGATACACGGTGTGATTATATATAGGATACAGTGTCTGTGATATACACGTTGTGATTATAAATAGGATACAGTGTCTGTGTGATATACACGGTGTGATTATATATAGGATACAGTAACTGTGTGATATACACGGTGTGATTATATATAGGATACAGTGACTGTGATATACACGGTGTGATTATAAATAGGATACAGTGACTGTGATATACACGGTGTGATTATAAATAGGATACAGTGACTGTGTGATATACACGGTGTGATTATAAATAGGATACAGTAACTGTGTGATATACACGGTGTGATTATAAATAGGATACAGTGACTGTGATATACACGGTGTGATTATATATAGGATACAGTGACTGTGATATACACGGTGTGATTATAAATAGGATACAGTAACTGTGTGATATACACGGTGTGATTATAAATAGGATACAGTGACTGTGTGATATACACGGTGTGATTATATATAGGATACAGTGACTGTGATATACACGGTGTGATTATAAATAGGATACAGTGACTGATATACAGTGTGATTATAAATAGGATACAGTGACTGTGTGATATACACGGTGTGATTATATATAGGATACAGTGACTGTGATATACACGGTGTGATTATAAATAGGATACAGTGACTGTGATATATACGGTGTGATTATATATAGGATACAGTGACTGTGATATACACAGTGTGATTATAAATAGGATACAGTGTCTGTGATATATACGGTGTGATTGATTATTATAGGATACAGTGACTGTGATATACACAGTGTGATTATAAATAGGATACAGTGACTGTGATATATACGGTGTGATTATATATAGGATACAGTGACTGTGATATACACAGTGTGATTATAAATAGGATACAGTGACTGTGATATATACGGTGTGATTATATATAGGATACAGTGACTGTGATATACACAGTGTGATTATAAATAGGATACAGTGACTGTGACTACACGGATGATATACACGGTGTGATTATATATAGGATACAGTAACTGTGTGATATACACGTTGTGATTATAAATAGGATACAGTGTCTGTGTGATATACACGGTGTGATTATATATAGGATACAGTAACTGTGTGATATACACGGTGTGATTATATATAGGATACAGTGACTGTGATATACACGGTGTGATTATAAATAGGATACAGTGACTGTGATATACACGGTGTGATTATAAATAGGATACAGTGACTGTGATATACACGGTGTGATTATAAATAGGATACAGTAACTGTGTGATATACACGGTGTGATTATAAATAGGATACAGTAACTGTGATATACACGGTGTGATTATAAATAGGATACAGTAACTGTGTGATATAACACGGTGTGATTAAAAATAGGATACAGTAACTGTGATATACACGGTGATGTGATTATAAATAGGATACAGTAACTGTGTGATATACACGGTGTGATTATAAATAGGATACAGTGACTGTGATATACACGGTGTGATTATATATAGATACAGTGACTGTGATATACAGTGTGATTATAAATAGGATACAGTGACTGTGATATACACGGTGTTATATAATTAGGAACAGTAACTGTACATCAGTGTCTTGTGATCTACACGGTGTGATTATAAATAGGATACAGTGACTGTGATATACACGGTGTGATTATAAATAGGATACAGTGACTGATATACACGGTGTGATTATATATAGGATACAGTAACTGTGTGATATACACGGTGTGATTATAAATAGGATACAGTAACTGTGTGATATACACGGTGTGATTATAAATAGGATACAGTAACTGTGATATACACGGTGTGATTATAAATAGGATACAGTAACTGTGTGATATACACGGTGTGATTATAAATAGGATACAGTAACTGTGTGATATACACGGTGTGATTATAAATAGGATACAGTAACTGTGTGATATACACGGTGTGATTATAAATAGGATACAGTGACTGTGATATACACGGTGTGATTATATATAGGATACAGTGACTGTGATATACAGTGTGATTATAAATAGGATACAGTGACTGTGATATACACGGTGTGATTATATATAGGATACAGTAACTGTGTGATCTACACGGTGTGATTATAAATAGGATACAGTGACTGTGATATACACGGTGTGATTATAAATAGGATACAGTGACTGTGTGATATACACGGTGTGATTATATATAGGATACAGTGACTGTGTGATATACACGGTGTGATTATAAATAGGATACAGTGACTGTGTGATATACACGGCGTGATTATAAATAGGATACAGTGACTGTGTGATATACACGGTGTGATTATAAATAGGATACAGTGACTGTGTGATATACACGGTGTGATTATATATAGGATACAGTGACTGTGTGATATACACGGTGTGATTATAATATGGATACAGTAACTGTGTGATATACACGGTGTGATTATAAATAGGATACAGTGACTGTGTGATATACACGGATATGTGTGTGATATAAATAGGATACAGTGACTGTGTGATATACACGGTGTGATTATAAATAGGATACAGTGACTGTGTGATATACACGGTGTGATTATAAATAGGATACAGTGACTGTGTGATATACACGGTGTGATTATATATAGGATACAGTGACTGTGTGATATACACGGTGTGATTATATATAGGATACAGTAACTGTGTGATATACACGGTGTGATTATAAATAGGATACAGTAACTGTGTGATATACACGGTGTGATTATAAATAGGATACAGTGACTGTGATATACACGGTGTGACTATAAATAGGATACAGTGACTGTGATATACACGTTGTGATTATAAATAGGATACAGTGACTGTGATATACACGTTGTGATTATAAATAGGATACAGTGACTGTGTGATATACACGGTGTGATTATAAATAGGATACAGTGACTGTGATATACACGTTGTGATTATAAATAGGATACAGTGACTGTGATATACACGGTGTGATTATAAATAGGATACAGTGACTGATATACACGGTGTGATTATAAATAGGATACAGTGTCTGTGTGATATACACGGTGTGATTATATATAGGATACAGTGACTGTGTGATATACACGTGTGATTATATATAGGATACAGTGACTGTGATATACACGTTGTGATTATAAATAGGATACAGTGACTGTGTGATATACACGGTGTGATTATAAATAGGATACAGTGACTGTGATATAACACGGTGTGATTATAAATAGGATACAGTGACTGATATACACGGTGTGATTATAAATAGGATACAGTGTCTGTGTGAATACACGGTGTGATTATATATAGGATACAGTGACTGTGTGATATACACGTGTGATTATATATAGGATACAGTGACTGTGATATACACGTTGTGATTATAAATAGGATACAGTAACTGTGTGATATACACGGTGTGATTATAATAGGATACAGTTGACTGACTGTGATATACACGGTGTGATATATAAATAGGATACAGTGTCTGTGTGATATACACGGTGTGATTAATATATAGGATACAGTAACTGTGTGTATAACACGGTGTGATTATAAATAGGATACAGTGACTGTGATATACACAGTGTGATTATAAATAGGATACAGTGACTGTGATATATACGGTGTGATTATATATAGGATACAGTGACTGTGTGATATACACGTGTGATTATATAAAGGATACAGTGTCTGTGATATACACGTTGTGATTATAAATAGGATACAGTAACTGTGTGATATACACGGTGTGATTATAAATAGGATACAGTGACTGACTGTGATATACACGGTGTGATTATAAATAGGATACAGTGTCTGTGTGATATACACGGTGTGATTATATATAGGATACAGTAACTGTGTGATATACACG